>JBBPLX010000120.1:0-50224 GCA_038090015.1 Leccinellum albellum
CAGAAGAGGTAGAAGAGGAGGAAACTGAGGAAGAGAACCTGAGATCTTCCTGAATGGAGCGACGCGGACGAGAAGCAAGAGAGCCAGCCAGCGTATCCAAGGCTGACTCCCTTCGCTGACCTCCGAAAACATCACCATCACCATCTGTGTCGTCTGAACACTTGGCTGCACGGCGGCGGGAGATGAGGGCGTCCAACGCGTCCTGCCTTGCTGAAGGAAGCTCTTGACGGACGGATGAAATATCGGAGGGGGAAGGAGTGACGGTATCTGCATATCGATTGCCTTCTTGCGCGAGCTTCTTCCAAAACTTGGACCGTTTCTTCTGAGATTTGAGATCCTTCCGAATACTCAACGTCATGTTGAGAGCGGACTGGTAGTGCTCTGGAGTACGTTCGTTCTTGATGATGGGCTTGAGCCTAGCCAAGAGGGTGTTGTCGTCGTTTGCCGCATCTTTGATAGCGTCCACAAGAACGTTTTCCGGAGAGCCATGTCCCGACTGAATGACTTGACAAATCACGTCAACCGCCGGGCGAGGAATGCCGATGTCGACCAACAGAGAGCAAAAGCGCTGATGCCTTGCCTCAAGTTTCTGGATAGTGCGGAAGTCGTCCGTGATGCGTTGTTCATGGCGTGCGTTGCGGAGCATCTCCGAGTAAAGTTCAGTGCGGGTATGGAAGAGGTCTGCGCGGTAATCATCGAGGTCTTGTTCGAGGGTGGAGCGTTCGTCCTTGCTAAGGGCTATCTGCGCTTCTAATTCGATAATCTTGGAGTCACGCTCGTCCGGGGTTTGGACTGAGTCGTAGAGTTCACGTGTCGGGTCGAACGAGGGTAGCGACGGCCGTAAAGGGACGAAGACGGGCGCGGTGACGCCCGCCGCCAGCAAAGTGGAGACGTCGCTCTCCGACTTTGTCTGTCGATGAAGAAGTCGAAAAAAATGCATGATACCGTGACAAAATAAGACTCAAAGGAGGTCTTATGAGCGATTTCGGTCCATGTCAGCCTCCACCAGCGGCTAGACCGGACCGTCATCAGGTCCTATACTTATTCTCATCGTATCAGGTGCGATGGCTCCCCGTTTCCGTCGCGATGCCAGACATTCTGTCCGTGAACGAGCTCATCGCAGAGAGAGTCCGTGAACACCCAGATCTCCAGATCCTTGCGATCCCCGACAAGGACCTCAACGTATGTTCTCGACTCGCCATGTCGAACACACTGACCGTGTCCCAGTACACCAAGTACACCACTGCTGACCTCGATGCAGCCGCTTCCCTTCTTGCTAATCATTTCAGAGACTCTGGGCTCCTCCCAGGTCGTGCAAAGGGCGATTCAACTAGCAGACTCACTGTTGGCCTCTTGGGTGTGAGCAACATCGACTATGTCGTGACCGAAATGACCTTGTATCGCATGGGATATTGTTCGTCCACCTTTGAACCTTTGTACCCCTCGACTGCTCATTCCTTTCACAGGTGTCCTCTTCCTCTCCCCAAACAATTCGCCCCCAGCGATCGCTCACCTCGTGACCGTTACCAATGCTTCACACATCATCGTACAGGACACTTTGCTCTCTTCTGCAACTACCGCGCTTTCTCTTCTCTCTGATCCATCGTCAGTAGCGATCATCCACCAACCTCCTTCAGACGTGTCCAGTCATAATGCATGCGTTGCACACCCGGAGAAAGCCCACTGGGATCACCCTCTCACCCCTGAAGTCGAGTTCCTTCTCCCCGTCTGCATCATTCACTCCAGCGGTTCTACCGGATTTCCGAAGCCCATCATCTCAACAAACAAGGCTACTCTCGGGAATTGTAGGATGAACTTTGGCCTCACCGCCCTCACGACCTTGCCCTTGTACCACGTTTGCCCTCCTTTTTTCCTTCTCTGCCTGCTGTACTCAAACTCGGAAACTCGTCGCAGGGCCATGGGCACTCAAACCTCATCCGAGCCTGGTACGCCGCGAAACCACTCTATCTATTTCCAACTCGATCTATCCCGCTCACCTCTGCAAACATCATCAACCTCCTCTCACAAGCACCCGATATACAGGCCTTTTTTGGTGTTCCACTCGCTCTCAAATTACTTGCAGAGACCCAAGAGGGCCTTCAAATTCTTCGACGTCTCAAGCTGGTCATGTTTGGAGGTAGCCCTTGTCCAGACGAACTCGGTGACCTTCTCGTCTCAGAAGGCGTTCCTTTGGTTGGTCATTATGGGCTTAGTGCGTTCTTTTGTCCTTTTCCGCGGCTCTTGCCCTTCAGGTCTCACTGTCGCTTCAGCTGAGATGGGCCAGCTTATGACGTCTTTCCGTGATTTCGCCACCGATAAAGAATGGAACTGGGTCCGCGCAAGGGGTCCTTATGTACACACTGGCATACATGAATACATACGCTTCGAGCCCCACGGAGACGATACATATGAGCTCTATATCCTCGATGGATGGCCCTCCAAGGCAAGTACTGTGCATACACACTTCTTCATCTTGTGTATGAGCGCCAAATAGGTGATGTCAAATCAACCCGATGGGTCTTATGCAACCAAAGACCTCTTCATCAAGCACCCCTCTATTCCTGATACCTACAAGTATATCGGAAGGGTGGATGATACCCTAGTCATGGTATCTATGTCCTCCTTATCACCCACCCTACCTCACTGTCTCCGATACAACAGGTCAATGGGGAGAAGACCAACCCAGTTCCCATCGAACTCACTCTTCGTTCCTCCCCGTATATTTCTGAAGCCATCCTATTTGGCGCTGCACGCGCCCAATTAGGCGCGCTCATCCTCCTCTCCGAAGTCGCTCAACACTATACGCACGATGAATGTATCCGTCGCGTCGCGCCGATCGTTGCACTAGCTAACACAGATGCGCCTTCGCATTCCCAGCTTTCAACAGAAGCGCTTGTGTTTCTTCCGTATGGGACACATATCCCAAGGGCGGACAAGGGAAGCATCTTAAGGCAAAAGGTGTACAAAGAATTCGAGGGAATGATCGAGGAGGTGTATAGGCGCCTCGAGGGGGAGGTGGGATCGGAGGGGAAGAAGCGGCTGGGAGGGGAGGCGGAAGCAAGGGCGGTCGTGAGGGAGCTGGTTGGGAGGACGATCGAGTTGCAGATCGACGTGCTTCAAGACGATACTGACCTGTTTGACTTTGGGCTTGACTCGCTGCAGTCTACACGGATTCGAAATGCTATCCAGAGGGTGCATTTGTTTATATTTTATCTTGGTTAGGTTGGAGCTGACTCCATTTTAGGAGATCGATTTGGGTGGAAGGAGGTTATCCACTAATGTAGTATTTGATCATCCTTCCATTGCAAAGTAGGCTGTCACTTTGCTTTACCGTGGTAGCCACTCACCCATCCTCCTTTGCAAGGCTGGCCAGGATCATAGTGTCTCTCTCCTCGGGTACAGACACCAACACATTGCAGACCAACCCCAAAGATATCATGCTCGAACTTGTCGAGAAATACAGTCACTTCGCGTATACACATAAGGAGCACAAAGACCAGAACGGTCCTGCCACCGGCACTAGGAAAGTGGTGCGTACGACTTATCTCTTCATGTCATGATTCGCTCATCGTTTTTGTCCACCCATTCGTCTTGTAGGTCGTTTTGACAGGCGCCACAGGTTCCCTGGGGTGCTACATCCTTGACGAGCTCCTCGCAGATTCATCTGTAGAGACCGTCTACTGTCTTTGTCGCGCCAAGGACGACGCACACGCGGCGGACCGACTCGTGGCATCGACGCGGGCCCGAAGAATATCAGCACGGTTCTCGACTGATATGGCACCAAATGGCAATGAAAACCAGCGCGTCGTAGCGCTCGCGGCAGATTTACCAGCGGCCCGGTTGGGTCTCAACGAGGCGCGTTACCGCGAGATCGCGGACCGGGCGACGGTGATCGTTCATGTACGTCTTGTCTCCGTTATTTCCTTGGCATTTGAAGCCCGTGTGTACTTACTCTCATTCGTCCTCCCTGCAGAACGCCTGGGCTGTCAACTTTAATTTAGGCATATCAAGGTATGTATGAGTATGATATATGCGTCATCGATTCATCGAGGGCGTCACCCACTGACAACTCTCTTACTAATTAACACCTTGATAGTTTTGAAGCACACATCCGCGGCGCTGTCAATTTGATGCACCTCGCGCTTAATTCACCGCGTAGCCGCCCGCCCGCCCAATTCTTCTTCGCCTCATCCGTGAGCGCAGTGGCGAATTGGCCAGTCAAGCAAGGATTGGTGCCCGAGGCAGTGGTGGACGATCCGGCAGTCGCGCAGGAGATGGGATAGTATGTTGTTTTCTCGTTGCTGCGTGTCTTGATCGTGTTACCTAACTGACTTGGCGTGTTAATCAAGCGCACAATCAAAGTGGGTAACGGAGAAACTCTGTCAGATCGCAGCGCGTATGACGCCGTTGCGCACAACGGTTCTGCGTACGTCCCACACACAAAGGAACGTAGTTATTATAACGGCTTACCCTTACATCATTCCCACAGGCATCGGTCAGATGGTAGGCGACACAACCAACGGGATCTGGAACGAGTCCGAGGGTATTTCACTTGTCTTCAAGGTCAGTTTACGCAACACTCGGTTTTGCTTGCCCCTCCCCTCCTTTCTGTCTCTTGTTACTCACCCAAACGGCAGTGCGCAGACACGATCGGCATCCTTCCCCAACTCGACGAACATGTCTCGTGGCTCCCTGTCGACTATGCCGCTAAGAGCATCGTCGAGCTCATTGATCGCGCCTCCACGTCCACAGCCGACTGTCCTGTGTACCACGTCCTCCACCCAACACGCGTCTCCTGGTCCTCCATCCTCGATGCCCTCCACTCAGCGGGTCTATCCTTCCGACCGCTCCCGCGACACGACTGGCTCAAGGCGCTCCGCGCGAGTGACCCCGACGAGCGGCGTAACCCGAGCCGCAAGCTTCTGGCATTTTACGAGAGTAAGTATGGGGCCAGTGATGAGAGGGCGAGGGCGGGATTATGTGTGGACAAGACGGTCGCGGTGAGTCGGTGGTTGAGAGAGGCGCCGGTGGTTGGGGAGGAGCTGGTCGCCAAGTGGGTTGGGGCGTGGCAGGAAAGTGGGTTCTTGCCGAGGGTTTGAGTGGGAGCGGATGGATGTGATGGCGACGTAACAGGAAGACCGAGTATAATTGCTATGGTCGGGCATGCAAACGCACTAAGGACATTTGTACATGGCACGCTTCGTCGTCGAGGTTTTCTACTTGGTGTACTAGTTGATCTTGCAACTTCTGTCACAGCGTACTCATGATCAGTTATTCCGGCTAGAAGGCCGTCCACGGTCCGCCATCGGCGTTCATCACCCAAGATAACGGGTAATTTCCCAGTGAAAAAAAGAAAAAGTGTGGAGCCTCACCATTACACCCATCTGCTCAACTCTGTTGCGCCCGTCGCCCCTCTCCGAGTAAAGTTAGGGCCACGCGAAATCCGGTCTTGGGACGGTACGCACAAGGACGGTGGGGGAGACATAATGGGCGCCATTTTGAGCCTGCGAGAGCTCTCATCCGAGCTTCAAGTCGACCACTACCCCAAACATCGTCCGATTCCAAGGCTCGCTGTTTAGGGTGAGTTCGTCTCCATGATGTTGAGATATTCAATACGTTATGAATCAATGTCCTGAGTGCGAAATGGCTACCAATGGATTTTGAACGCGTCAGGATAATCCTGAACAAAGCCAAGAGTCTTATTGCAAGCTTTCTAAAGATGAATCGTGTGTGTGGACTCAGCAGCATGACTTCTTATCGCACGGTAGATCGGTCTTTCAATGACCAGCACAGATATTTCCGAGAATCATGTTCGAGAAAAGCTGTATGGAGGTCAGATGGCGAATGCAGCACGCATACGCTCTAACAATAAATATACTCCTGCGGCAAGTCAGGACTAGGCACGACGATAGTGATGATCTCACCTGCTTAGTACCAAATGCCAACGAACGTCACTCGGTTCTGATAGATGCTCCAATGGCCCCTAGAAAATTGGTCACTGTTTGAGGTGTGGATCTGCAACAATGAAGCACTGTATTTATACGAGATGGATCTCGCGCTGCTGTTTTCAGGCTAGCTGCTAGGCCAAGCTCGAAGGTAGATCATGCGTTATGGACGGCTATCAATAGCAAACTGGACGTTCTGCAGTTAAGCTTGAGTCTAGATGGAACACTTCCTCATGAAATTGCACGATGAAGCTCTCGATGCGGCCGCACCGGGGGAACAAATTTGCAGAACACATATACCCACCAACCTCATCACATCCGAAGCAAAAGTGACAACACGATGTTTAGACTCTGGTATATACCAGAGCAACGGTTTTGCATGAATGGCACTGGAGACGCCAGTAAAGGTGTGGGTTTTAACGCCAGGGACAGCACAGATACGTACAACCGAGCCAATCGGCCTCAGGCTTCCGTTCCGCGAGATCAAAGTCGATCGAAGTTACTGCCAGAGGTGGTCCCCGAAGAAGTCATGAGGGAGACCCCCTCGAGAGATCACAGAAGCCGGCCACGAATTTTGCCGCGAAATAAATAAAGCCTGCAAGCCCATCGGATACGGATTGCACGATTGACGAGTGGCGCAGTTGCTGTGCAAGGTATCGCGACTACCTGACCGAGCATTAGTTACAAATATAGCATAAGAATTGATTGCAATAAAGAGGGTTCCAGATGGAAGAAATGTGTACAATAGATGACTTCCGAAATGTTCAGTTCCCAACGTGAACATCAACTTGAGGGTGAGTTCAGCAGTTTCGCAAGGAAGCTATTTCTCCGCATCATCATCACGGTTGACCCGGCGGTAGCGCCCAGCCCGTGTTTTTTGAATGAAGCGACGCAACAGGGTAAACCGTGCTCCTCCACAGAGGTAGAAGGCACAAGGCACAGTCATCATGAAGAGCACGATGACGGCGTACATCAGGTACGGAGGTGAAGAGCTAGCATTCGCCTCAGCTGTTGCGTCAGCCAAAATAGGCGAAACCACAGACAGTGCATCTGTCGGCTCAGCGACAGGGGTGGAAGTCGGGAGACCATCTCCAACAGTGATCGAAGAGACTTTATCAAGAGTAGGCTCGTCTTCAAGGTCCTGTTGAATAAACAACATATAAACTTATTATTGACATGACGCGCCAATGAAGAACATGGCGGCTGAACTACAGCTCAGCATGGAGCGGTACCTCGTTTCCTTGTTCATCAACCACAAGTTCCACAGGCAGCTGCGAGAAACTCGTCAGCAAGCAGGCGTAATGAGCGTGGCTATTCAGACGAACTTCTCCAGATTCATAGATGACGACGTCTTCCAGTGGCCGATCGTTGCGACCTTTCGGAACATCCTCTGCAAGGTGAGTGAACGCAGCAGGTAAGGGACGTGACGAAACAAGCAGATGAAAGGGACACACCAATAGTGTGAACGATATCCATCCCTTCTAGGACCTTGCCAAAGACAACCTGGGAGAGCAAATATTAACAACACTTGGGAATGAACGGCCATTGGGACCTACGTGTTTACCGTCCAACCAGTTGGTAATAACAGTGCAAATGAACTATGCAAGAGGTTCAATTTATAAGTTACTCAAAGGTCGCCAAATCTCACAAATTGAGAACCTAAATAAGGGTTTTATCACACAAGGGAACAAAAATAAGATTGAACAACGTACCGTTCGTGTCCTTGCCCGCGTTAGCCATAGAGAGGGTGCCCGGACCGGTGTGCTTGAGTTTGCTAACAGAAAACATGAAAAAAATGAAGGGCCAACCGACTTGCCATATAACTCACAAGTTCTCGTCCTTGAACCTGTCACCATAGATGGACTGTGAAGTAGGGTTGAAGAATTGCTAAATGAAAGTCTAGGGATACAGACCTTGCCACCCGTTCCATCACCGCGAGCTGTCATAGGTGTTCAGACAATGAAAAATACGGGTACACCGTCAAAGAAATATTGACTTACTGAAGTCTCCGCCCTGGATCCTGAGAAAATAGCTGTCATTAAGCCATCAGGAGGTGAAAAGTTCATGGACACACATGAAATCTTTGATGACACGGTGGAACTTCGAATCCTTGAAGCCAAATCCGAGCTCCTTGCCAGCCTTGTCCTTTCCGGTCGCTAGAGCGCGGAAGTTTTCGACGGTCTTTGGGACAGTCTGCGGAACCATCTCATTTAAGTCCCACTCAGGACATGACAGAAAAGACGTGAGAACGTACACCACCATACAGACCCATCACGACTTGAGGACAATTTTTCTGAGCCCAAACAGGTTGCTTAATATGCCTACATGATACTCACCTCGTCCCAATTCCTTGTCACCATGTTTGATGTCGAAATAGACTTTATGAGTGATTTTTGGCCCTTTCGCAGCGTCCGCAGATTGCGCACAGAAGAAGGCGGCAATGGACACTATGATAAACGCAAGAGAGATACGACCGAACATGGTAGTCAAGTGATGAGTCAACGTGGCCTTCTGTGAATCTATACTACGTTCGTGAGAATAAAGTTCTTTTTTAGTCGGACGTAGTACTCCAGTCCACTACAACAACTTCTTACAAGGGATGGACGATGGTCTTGTGCTGAACATCGCTACCGACATTGGTGTTCCGACGAAGCATACCTCGAGCGGAAAATCTGGCCGGTGGACCGACAGGTGAGACGCCATTGTGACACGCCAACAACGTCATCTTCACGATGTTTCCAGGTTAAAGATTAAACGAGCGCAGAAGCGGAAAGCAAAGGGATCTGCATCTGCAGGCCAGGTTCCTTCCGATCCAGCTCTAAATGATGGCTCCGATGTGGAGGAACTCGACTCTTCCCGGCCGACAAAGCGGGTCCGGCGGGATGATCGCGCTGTGCCCGCAACGAATCGGCTAGCAGGACCGTCTAAGCCTCCGGAACAAATAATATCGTCTCTATTCTCGCACAATCCCAAGGTTGATGTCCCAGAGCCCCAGTCTACCCCCAAAGTCGCTTCTCAGCCTAGCAATGCCCCGCTCGTGTCTTCCTCCGGCTTTTCGGAACTCAGACTTCACCAACTTCTGGTCTCTCACCTAGAGTCTAAAATGGGAGTAACAAAACCCACATCCATCCAACGAGCTGCCCTTCCTGTGTTCACCAATCCATCTTCTGAAGACATGGCGGATCGGGATGTATTCATTCAATCCCAGACAGGATCGGGGAAGACTCTGTCGTTTCTCCTTCCTATTATTCATGACCTTCTTCCACTGAGCACCCACTCCTACATAGACCGATCCATCGGTACACTCGCTGTTATCATCGCCCCTACCCGCGAACTCGCGAAACAAATCTCTGACGTTCTCGAGTCCCTCCTTAAACTAAAACTCCGACTCGACGACGAAACAGACGACGCTGAGTCGTCGACACAATATACCCGTTGGCTCGTTTCAGGCTTGCTGTCGGGCGGCGCAACGCGAACTCATGAAAAAGCACGTCTGAGAAAAGGTATCCCGATACTTGTATCGACCCCAGGACGGCTGCTTGACCACTTGCAGAATACGGCTTCGTTCAATATTGGAAAATGCAGGTGGTTGGTGCTTGACGAAGCAGATCGACTGATGGAACTTGGGTTCGAGGAAACAATCAAGGGCATCATACATGGGTTGGATGGGCGTCGAAAACTTGCACTCCAGGCTATCGACGAGGGGAAAAGCTTGGAGGTTGGTGGATGGGATTGGCAACGCAGAAGACGAACCATACTGTGTTCTGCGACTATCCGTGAGGATGTTCAGAAATTGGCCGGGACAGCGCTGGTCAACCCCATCATGATCAAAGCGTTTGATACTGAGAAAGAACTAATTCAGCATCAACAAGGTTCTTCGCTAGCCTCTCCGACTGAGAACTTTACCCCACCCGCTCAGCTCGCCCAGAAATATGTCGTCGTACCGCTTAAGCTACGGCTAGTTGCGCTCGTTGCCTTGATACGCTCCATCCTCGCACAAAATCAAGGAAAAGGTTCAAAAATCATCGTGTTCTTCAGTTGCACAGACTCTGTCGATTTCCACTGGCTTCTATTAGGTGGCTCAAAAATGGTAGACGATTCCGGACAAAGGGACTCTGATACTGATGGTGATGGTGATGAGCTCTCCTCGGAAGACGAGAATCCCAAGAAAGACGAAAAGGTATTCGTGCAATCACCACTTCTCCCTGATACGCATATCTATCGGCTTCACGGCTCTCTCCCTACCCCCACCCGTCTTGCATCCCTTCGCAGCTTCTCGTCTACGCCAGGAAAGAATAAGCATTCTTCTGCGGTCTCCTCTGTCCTCTTGTGTACATCAGTCGCTTCTCGCGGTCTCGACTTGCCACTCGTGCGTGCCGTCATCCAATACGACCTACCTACTGAAGGCGGAGCGACTGAGTACGTGCATAGAGTTGGACGTACAGCACGTGCAGGTAGGGGAGGTGAGGCTTGGAGCATAGTTGCACCGAGCGAATCGGAGTGGGTGAGATGGTTAGAAGAGAAGATGCAAGGGGATCCTGTAAAAAAATTGGACGAAGGCCGGAAGGCAAACATCTTGCTCGAGGGAATGAGTGTCGAGCGCGTGTTAGGCAAAGGCTTCGGAGGCAAGTCCTCCGAGTTCGAGGCCCGCGCAACCGAAGTACAGCTCTCCTTCGAACGGTGGGTGTTACGAAGAAAAGAAGTCAGTACCTTTTTTTTCTGTTTTTCTATTCTGCCTCTCATCGACATGTCTAGCACTCCGAAATTGCACGAAAAGCCTTCCTCTCACACATGCGGGCCTATTCCACGCACCCAACAGACGAAAAACACATGTTCCACGTCCGTAATCTGCATATTGGACACCTGGCGAAGGCCTTTGCCCTTCGAGAAGCCCCGAGGGCCATCACAGATAATGGCAAGAAAGGAAAGCCCTCCAAGATTGCCAAAACCAAACCATCCAAATCTGCTCGCTCAACTAAGGGTCAGAAATCCCGCCAGATGGATATATCAGAACGTACAGGTGACGCAGAAAAACGGATGACCGAGGTCGTTCGCGCGCATGGTCGGATGTCGAAGAAAGGAGGGAAAATGATCAGTAGCGGGACGGACGAATTTCAGATCGCCTCTGGCGCTTCTCTGGAGAAGCTCGTACACGGTCATCGATCATAGCCACCTTTTCCCACTCTAGGAACGAACGCAAGGAAATGGTAGAATTATGCGATGGTGGACTCACACCTCGCATGCTGAACTATTCAAGCGTCAAGGGTATTTGCTATATCGAGCGGTGCGGATCTCCGCTGGGGGAGGTCGACATTGTGCGGACCGAGCTACTCTCAGTAGATAGTACGTTGCACACCCTGAAAAGTACAAGTCATTCAATTGTGTTAAACCTTGGGTCCAAATCTGATGAACAAAATTCCAGTCGTGGGCCGTCTCTTGAGAAAGTCCAGGGTTCAAGCCGATACCGTAAGGAATCCCCTATTTCTTCGGGTATGGTCTGTCTTTACCTTCCACTGACCTTTCTGCCACCTTCCGTTGTTGGTCATTGTGAGGCTTTCTAAAATAATCTCGACACTCTAGCTTGTCTGTCGTTCGATGTGTTTTAAGGGGAATCCGCTCGGTTGAGACGAAGAGCAGATCAACAATTCTACGGCAAACATTACAGCATCGCTACCCTCGCTGGGGCAAATCATGCAGATACCCGCTCTCATGAGAAGCAAGCAGGTCTCAGAAGTCGATATTACCACCCTACAATAGTACAACTCTCCCAGTGTTTTTCATTGGCTCGCCAAACTTAACTTTCCCGTTCGCTTCTTTCACGTATGTAAGTACGTGCCCATGTATGTGGTATGACAGGTCTCTGATCTAGAAACAACGTTCTCTACCCTCTATCAGCGACACATGCCCTTGAGTTCGTATCGCCGTGCCGCGTTCCCATTCCATCGTGGAGTCTGTCAGCGGCAGAGGGTTATGGTCGAATCTCAATATGAACTTATCCCTTTGTTTGTCACCATCATTTTCTCCCATCGCTCTCCCTGGCCGTTGACCGTTTCTGAGCGGGTTCTGGGCCTTCTTCCCCTTCTGCTCACTGTTTGTGTGTGAGCGTTCCGCTTCTAGATTGGATGACCATCTTCCGTGGCTGCTACTATTGCCCCCAGCTAGTGTTCTCATCACGAGCACGCGGCGTCCTATCCTATCCTATGTCTAGCGACGAACACACACGCCCTGTGACACGGAGAAATGCGTACTACTGCTATTCGCCGATCAGTGGTGTACGGCATCGTGCATCAAATTTCCCTTCCATTTTACAGGTGACGGTGTTTGACGGTTCGTGTCAGACGCGATAAATCGGCACATATCCAGGAACGCGCTGGTATTTTTTTGAAGACGATCATCAATGCTATTCGATGGAGGTTGACAGTGCTGCTGTGGACATTAACGTGCATTTGGTTCGACGCGGCATCTGCCGTATGTATTCCCCTAGCCACCTTGTCCAATTGGTCCTCGTTGCTAATGGCTCCCGTTCAATATGTATTTTGGTCTCACAGCATACACCAAAAAGTATAGTATCTCGGCGATCCCCACCGGTAGACTCGGAGCGATGGTGGACGAATATACACGTCGAGAAGGCAAGGCTTCGGGTATCAGTATCAGCTCGTTAACTCAATCATATGATCCATCACCTGATAATCGACCCCATCGCCAACAGCGCCAAGCTTTTACTACGGTTTCTTTGGGGTAAGCAGTGTGTGGCTGAGGCGGAAGCAATTGAATGGCACAGGATCAAGCTCACAGCCGCATCCGCTTTCCATGCTTAGGTCAGTTCAAGTGGCTTCTAGCCTGTAATTTTGGAGGCGGTGGCAATCTTATCACGGCACGCCGAACGGTGGTGTTGTGTAGCAGATGCTGAGCGCTTGAGTCTATTCTGTTCCTTCATAACACTCCACCAGCCATTAGAGCGCTGCGCATCGCTGTCACATGTTTGGAGTTGCCCAAAAAAGAGCGCCAATCATAAAATTGCCGCAGCCCACAATTTCAAGTTGTTTACTCGTAGCCTAAGTACGACCGGCGCAGGGCCAAGTATGCTTCCTATTATTGATATAGTTATCGTTTAGTCATAATTATCAGACGAGATGAGAAGGTATAATAACAAGATGCACTGGCTCCAGTTTCGATGCAAACTTATCGTAAAAATGTACACTTTGAGATTTCGCTGGGACCCGGGTACATCTTGACGTAAAATCACTTGAGTCTGATTACCATTTTTGGAAAGTTGAAATGTGCAAAGCGGGCGGGAACGACTCCTGAACTTTACCACACCGCAGGATGACCTCGTTGAACTATGTTGAGCCTCCGAACAGCAATTTGGTGAGATTAGTTCATGAATTTCTTCGTTTATTTTACTGATTTGAGTCTAGATTTGCTGCATCTGCCAGTGAGTATAGCCTGCAATGGGGGAGTTGCTCGATCTCAGATTCGCCTCAATGTATTTCCAGCGCTCCGTTCACAGACCCAACGACCACCAGGACGTGTATGCACACCTTCTGTCATGACTGCGTCGTGGAAGCTGTCAGACACTCACCGCATTGCCCGATTGATCGTTCTACTTTGTCAATGGAGGATTTGACTCCGGCGAATCCCATTGTGAAACACGTCCGTCCCGCGTTCTTCCTTTTTCCACTGCCTTTCCCTTTATTTCTGACTGTACGCGTGTCTAGCTCGTGGACGAACTCATTGTAGAATGTCCGTTGCGGTCCGCCGGTTGCCCGCACACGTGTCAAAGACAGCTGTTGGATCCTCACATGAAAGATGCATGCCAATACGTCACGGTACCATGCTTTGAGGAGGGCTGTGAGCAGATAATCTTGAGAAAGGATCGCGGGAAGCATGCAGACACATGTATTCATCGATCAACCGAATGCGACGGATGCGGTACCTCCGTCAAGTGCTCCGATTTGACCGTGGGTCGTGTTCCCTTTCTTTCTACCATATCTTCAGGACTAAGCAGAAAAAATAGGATCATTACTCGACATGTCCGTCAAAGACCGCGACTTGCTCCTTTTGCGCGTCCGAATTTGCGCGATCCAATTTGCAAGATCACATTGCTTCGTGTTTAGAAGTCGTTATTCCCTGCCCACATGCTGACAACGGCTGTTCCTGGGCTGGTCTACGTCGCAAGCTTGCAGAGGCTCACATCCCTTCCTGTCCGTATGAATCTATCAAGGGCTTCTTTGCCATCCACGATGCCCGTGTCTCATCTCTTTCCGCGGAGAACACTACTCTCAAACAAAGGGTTCAAGCGCTCGAGGGGGTCGTGCACCTGATGCAACGCGAGATGTATTCGTTCAAAACAATTTTAGGTCCTTGGTATCGTTCCGAAGTGCAGAGGACAGGCCGTGTGGACGCTCGTGATCATGTCCACGTTTCCGATGGTGGCACTCCCCAAGGTTTTGCCGGACCTTCACTTTCTAGAACTTTTCCCCGGCGTGGCCAGGCACCTGCAGCGATTGATCCATTTGATATGATCGATGCTGAGCAAGACGCCGTCGCTCCATTTTTCCCTCCGTCTGACGTCGTCTATGATAATCAAAGTCATATGCCAGCCCGCATGTCAGGTGGCCTGCTGGACATGCAATCACACCCTGGGCAGCGCTCGTTGCCACTCACGCCTGTTGCACCCTTGAATCTAAGCACGACCCTCGAGGGCTCTCTCGTTGGTCTACGAGACTCGATGACCACAGTAGCTGCATCCGTTGATTCGCTGGCACGACGCAACGACATTGCGCTCACAAACGAGAATATGCGGATGAACGAAGAACTGGGATCACTGAAATGCGCAGTGCATGGCATTCGCCTGCAGGTATGTCTTTCTGCTCCACTCAACGTTTTTGGATTAGGCAGGCCCATCTGTCATCCTCAATGAGCCTGGCTGTTTGGGTTTCATTTACCTTTTCATGGCGGATCTGTTCACGCACCCTTATCTTTTGGTCTTCTTATCTTGACGCACTCCGACAGGTGCATCGTCTTATGATGGACAGGAACGCTCAAGTTACAGGACGGCCGGGCGAGTCAGGCTTGGCGGCGAGCGTACCCGTACCTATACCTGCGCCTGTGCCGCCTGTTCAGCCACTGTTCCACCCTCCAATCATGACGCCACCTTTTCCTCCTCCGCATGGGACGAAGCTCTGATACTGAACCTCGGGACGAGCGGACCGGCGTGTGCGACCGATGGCGTTTCTTCCTGTCACATATCCTTCGTATCTTCACGTACATAATAACAAAGACGACAAGAGACCAGGCAATGGCACTGTACTCCCGAACGTCGCTGAAAATGCCGGAAGGAACGTTTTTTGTCTCATTCGGCGATCTTACAGCATCTGGTCCGTAGGGTCGGACGACCTTTTCCAAACGCAGCAGGGTCCTGAGGGATCCTTGACATTGTTGGTTCAAGTTGAAGGTTATCCCAGCGAACGTTTACCGTTCAATTCATTTTCTTCACATGTCACATGTTTTTGGTGGGCGGTCTTGCAGGTCTTATTCCGCCCCCGATTGTGGGTGTGCGTGCATCGATTTATGCTGAAGTCTAGGCCAAAGGACTATGCACAATTCAATCGTTCCGTTTGTCCCGCCCGACGCACGTCAATGGGTGCTTAGTTATGCCTACGGAAATTTTTACAGAGTCTCGGTCCGCCCTCCTCCCCCTTATCTATATATTACCCTGGGGATGTTTATGTACTGCACGACATGACACGACTCCCGCCAAGGGCGCATTCACACGTACACGCCCCCAGACTGGGGTACGTTGTACGAGACGAGTTTCAAACCCATGGGGCGTCGACTGGCGTAGCTCCGAGCCGACGCGTAACTGTTTGGGGCCAGGTAGTAGGCTCGAAGCTGGGCAAGTCCGCCCGGAGCATCGGGTGGGTCATTTCTTCGAAAAAAAAAAAGAAATGTTCAAGTTGTTTTGCCCCAGTTCTCTTCGTTCATTTCATCTGTTGAATATTTGTCCGAGACAAAACGTCCGCGAGGATAAGCACTAAGCCTTTAGATGACAGTATCAATCATGATACGAGCATAGTGGTTATGCCCGAGGAGGCGGGGCTAGAATGAATGAAAAAACACCGAGGAACTCGAACTGGGACGCCACTGCGGCGATGAGATCAATCGATGGTGGAGACGTTTACGTTGAACAACTCCACGTCCACGCTCCAAGTTCTCACACCTTTCGCCGTGTGTATAAACTTTGTTGGTGGGCGTGAAGAGGGTGAGCATGCCACCACACATTCACGGCCCCACGGCCCACGGCTCCGAAAGGAGACTCAAACTTTGAGTTTTTTGTTTGCGTTTCGAAACTGTCCGACCCGAGAGCTTGTTGGTTAGGGACCCGCTGTCATCGTATCATCGTGTCATCTATTCATCCGCACATCCCTTCGTTGTAAGATATTTTTTTAATACTAGGAATTACAGAACCTTAGGTTCTGTCACATTATCACATCACGTCACGTCACAAAACATAAACGTACGATCACGATCACGTACATTGATACAACATCACGACGACGCTATCATCATCATACCGAGCGTAATTTACGCTATCACTTGGCCAGCGCGTCCTCGGGCGGTCCAGGTAGACTCGTACCTTGGTTACTTTATCTCTCGCGGCGCAGTGCGCAGCAATGTCGTTGTCTGTCAGAGCATCCTCGATTTCCTTTTTACTTTTTCCCAGATTCGTTGTTGTTGTTGTTGTTTTGGGCGTTGGTCGAATTTGTCAAATACACGTTCAGCTTGTCAACCTGCCTTGGTAAGAATCGTTGATCGGGCCCTCGGGCGAGCGAGCCGGCCATGAAAGCATATGAGCCCAAGGACATGCATGGACCACACTGTCACAGATCCGATCCGGACGCTGACTGAGCAGGGACCATATGGGGTTGTGCAATACAGTACCGTAGACCATGTTCGTGCTCCTGCACCTGAATGAGCGGAGGGGAAGAAGAATGTCCGACCGTAACAGTTCCCTCGATAAAGACATGGTGGCGAAGGCGAAGGCGAATCTACCACACGCCGATTCACCGAGAATGCCGTTGGATACTGCTGCCACGATAGTCTGGCCCGAGCAGCAGAATAAAATGAAATAAAATGACAACAAATAATAAACGCGGTGAGGAAGGACGCGGAGTCCCGTCCCGAACCTATCTAAAAATACATAGGGTGTTTTGAAACTACGAGAAGGAAAAATAAACAGCGACGATGAACAACACTTGTACATCCTTCAAAACCCAAGGCTGAGCGCTGAGCGGTCTCTGGGCCACTGTGCCCTCGCCCGCGCCCATACACGACCATTATGATCCCGCAGCGGACGCCAAGCCCAATGATAGACTCCTTTTTGAATTCCATCATTTCGGTTAAGTCTCAGCCCTTGGTTACCTTTCAAACAAACAAAGAATTGTTAGAAAAAGGTTTTAGGCAGGATTTTTGACTCCGATTCCGCACGTAAAAAACATTTGAGAATGAAAAAAAAAAGAGAGAAATATACCGGCATTACGCTAGGTACACATTAGGAGTAATAATTTCTTCAGAGAAGAGAAATAAGTATGTATGCAGGACCAAGCAAGACGTACGAGACAAGGAGAGTGATGATGAGCGAAAAAGATACCCACAAAGATCAGGCGTTTTAATATGAGGATACGATATAGAGAGGGGGGGAAAGCAGGAGAGAATGAGAGACGCGAGTGTGGGCAGAGACAAGGAGCGTGAGTCAGCGAGGAAAGGGTCGGATAGCAGAATAGCAAGTCTCGAGATGAAGCAAATATAGCAAGCAGCTCAAGCAGGATTTAACGAAGGAGGAGTTGAAGCCGATACCACGAGCACGCCAACGAACGGCGCGTGACCATTTTGAACACAATAATACAAGGAGAGATACGAAAAGAGATGTTGACCAAGACGGGAGATGACAAGAAATGAGATCGAACACGATAATTAGAAAGAAAAAAAAGGTCCCAGACGACCAGAACTTTCACCCAAAGGCGGATCCCAACGGCACGATATATAACGAGGAGATCGAGCGGTACCTTGGCCAAGTAAAGAGGTGTTCACTTTTATCTTTCACTCGGCCAGTGACTCCGACAAACTCAGGGCAAGGATGTGAATGGTTCCTGCCCATGGCCGGCCGCGTACGTATATTCTTGCGCAGGCGGCACATATCTCGACATGTTGTGATGTGGTATGCTCATGGTATTCACCGCTCCTTGAAAGGACCCTTCAGGGGGGTACTGTTGTTGGTACGAGGAATCCGTCGGCGTGGATCCGGAACCAGGAGCAAACGGCGACCCTGGGGGGTGCGGAAAACTGGATGGGGGTATGAAATTGCCACCGTGCGAGTAATGCTGCTGTTGAACAGCCGGTTGAACGGAGGATGACCGAGCCTCGGAAGGCGGTGTAGGGTAGGAACCTTGCGGTTGAACGTAAATGTGAGGAAGGGGTTCTGAGGTTCGTATACTTCCGCGGCGAGCGGCTGAGATCTCTTCGTTTTCCGGAACCTGTGAAAGCTTAGAGGAAGGCAATGAGCAATCAGTGCGGACCCACAAGGGGGAACAAATCGCGTACAGGACTGTACTCGTAGATGCCTTCGTTGCGCAGCCCGGAGGGCACAGACTCTTTGGCTTGCCGAATAAGCGGGCTTGTTCCAGGGGATGCCGTAGAGGCGGGAGAAACATATCCCCCGATTGCCTCGGGCAAGTCCTGCTGCGCCAGCTTGTCCCGGTAGGCTAGGGCCGCATTCATCTGTGCCTCGTTGATAGAACCCTGACTTGATCGACTTGACACATTAAGCGCGGATAATCGGGTTTCGAGATAGTGCCCAGACGCACTATGACCGATCGTACGTCAGACATCAGCGCCAGGAGAAACATGGACTGACGCTCACCAAGATCCCCGTCTTGTGGATGCATCGAAGCCGATGTGATCGACCGCTACACAACTGCTAACGTCTGAATACATCGCACTTGAGTCGCTTCCAGTTATGCTTGCAACAGATCCGAATCTCGAGATACCACTGTAGCTGCCCGAGTCTTCTGTATCCTGATCCGTCTCACGCGATCTTGGGAACGACCACCGATGCAGCTGAGCAATATCGGGGGACTGCAAGGTTATGGGCGGCGAATCAACCTCACCAGGGGGAGACGAGTTGGAAGGGGATGTAGACGAAGGGTCGCCAAATTGGAAATCTGGGGTGGGAAGAGGTCCTGGGATAGGAGATGAGAGCGTGCGAGAGGTGATAGCATAGAGGCGGTTATCAGGGAACCTGCGGGAGGTAGCTGGGTGTGGTTGGAGAGACGGGGGGCCGCTTTCAGGGACGGTAGGGAACGGCGTTCGTGCAGATGCGAAGACGTGGGGTTCGGAAGCACGATGAGAGAGGCTGGGTCGAGGATGGGAATAGCCATTACTGCGGATAGGCCCAACGCCATGCGCCGAACGCGTCAAATGGGCGGGGGTAGAACCAGCTGGGGAAAGTGGAGATTTGGGCAAGTACAGTGCCTCGTTTTTTTCCTTGGCAATGCGGGCAAACGGGTGGTGCATTAGCCGGAATAGGTTGACGTCCATCGATTTACGTCGGTCCGGGTAATAGATTGGGGGTGGTAGCATGTTTGGTCCCGCGAGCGGCTGTGATGATGGCATGGTCGGCAAAGAACCGCGTCGCGTGTTGTAGAGGTCAGATTCTTGGGAGTTGGAATCAAGCATGGGCGAAAGGCGGATATGGGGCGGGATATCGGTGGATGTACCCGAGGAAGATGGCCATGGTGAAGAAGGCGATACGGGGAGGAGGGGAGGAGAGCAAGACAATTTGAGGATGGGGCTGGGAGATGGCTCCGTGGGCGGCGCGCCCAAAGAAAGATCATCGTCTGGGTGGATGATGGGCTTCTCCGTCGATGTAGACGAGTTGGAAGACTCGTTTGGTGAGGCGTCTCTGGAGTGGGAAGACATTTTCAGTGGTGAATCAGTCGATTTTTCTTCGTCGGCGGACGTGGAGACGCGTTTGCGGAGGGCCTTTTCCTTTGCGCGTCTGTAGGAGAGGGCGTGAGCGGAGGAGTGTGGCGTGGAGAAGAGACAAGTACCTGTTCTGGAACCATACCTGTGATGGGCGCGACAGGGACGGTGAGCGCGCGTCACAGGGAAAGTGGAGAGTGAGAGGACGCACCTGGACAGCGCGAGGAGACATCTCGAGCTCTGCCGCAAGCTTTTTGCGAAGTACAGCATTTGGCTTTGTGTCCTTGCGAAAGACGTCTTCGAGGACCTTGAGCTGGTGTCTGGATGTCCTCTTCCTATGCTTTACTTCGTTTGGGATGTAAGGGAAGAATGTCCTGAAATCGACAGACGTGGGGTCGACTCCGGGGGGCATCAAGGAAGGAATGCAAGTACTGGGATACCTTGGCTGGGGAGTGACGCTGGGGTCCATGTGGTGGTGATAGTGCTGTGCAGGTTGAGCTGGAGGAGGTAGTGGAAGTGTGGGGAGATGAATGTGTACGGGGTACAACAAAGAGTGTGAATGGGACGGAAAGGAGGGAGCGGACATGTCCACAGGGATCTTGCCAGGGACCGAACTTACTTATAGCTACAACTTCATTCACACAAAACGTCCAAGATTTTTCGAACCCTGACTTTTTTTTTTTTTTTTTTTCGAGGAACCGAGAGATCTGCCTGGTGGCAGTGAGACTCAATGGCAACGATCTCCCTCGAGATCGACCCAGCCTTGATATCATTCTCTTCCTCCTCCTCCTCCCTCTCCCCCCCCCTCCTACTATTATTCCTATTCATAACGTTCCCGTGGATCTCCAATTACCAGATCCTTGACGCTAATAAATATCCTGCGCGTGTACCCCGATTCTCCCTTCCTGATCTCCCCTCGTCCTGAGGCTTCTTCCCTCCTCGGATAACTACCTACACGTGTCCCCACTGCATCTCCCCTCCCAGTAAAAAAATAATCCATGCACTCTTTGCCGCAGTATGCAAATCGCCGGTCAGATCGCCGCACCGCTATCGGCGACTCTCCCTCGAAACGCACCTCGGCGCGACCACTAGTGTGCAGGGCTCAACAGTGCCTGTCTAATGGAATCAAAGACGAATACTATTCGTTCCTTCGAGACCGGCTAGACTACACTGCCCCTTTCCCCCTTCCCTCTTCTCCCTATCCTTAATCCCATCACAGTCCTCCTTTCTCGAAATCCCAATCAAGCTAATCGCCGATCAAGCTTGAAAGCTCGAACCGACTGCGGCGCCATCTCTCCTGAACCTGGATCTCACTCATCCAAAAGCTTCTTGCACTGCACGCAACCGCGGCGCGTCGCGGGTCGACCTACATTTATCATTAAATTCGAACGCAGCTTCTTCTCTATCGGAGTCACCCGTGTGCACTGCAACGTTTCCCCCCTCTATCTCTATCTCGATTTCTTCTCACTAGCTTCCATCGTTCCAAACTAGGCTGAGCCTCCTCGTCGGTGTGTGAACTCCACGCACCATCCATCAACTTCTTTTCGGACTAACGCGCATGAACGGACTGATTGGCCCGACGAATATCCAAATCTCTTGTCCGAGCGGCGTCGACTCATGACAGAACGTTCGAGGCCCTCCCCAATACGTGAGGTTATGAAATCCAATCGACCATCCCCAAAGGTTGGTTCATGCTCCCTCCTCCGCACATTACTCATCCTGGTTCGTGTCCCGCAGCCGCGGCATCGCCTAGCCAAATAGAACACTGTCAAATCGGCAACCCGCCCTGGGCGCGCTCGCTCACCTTCTCCATCTCCGTTTGGTAACCCCGTTTCCTTTTCGGATTCGAACCATGCTTCGCCAGCCTATCAACATCACGCGTCTGACAACCGCCGTCCTTGGCTTATATGGCTGTTTGGCTCCCCGCGACGGGCCCAGCACCTCAAACAGAGCGCCCACACGAGGGTCGGCAACTCATTGGTCTTACCCTGGTCAACAGCGTCCACCAATTCACGGAGGTGACGAGCATGGATCGAAGAAGATCACAACTAGTAGCATATATGCACGCATGTATATAAAGACGAGAGAAAAACTACAATAGGAACCCACCGCCGTCGTCGCGATTTCGTGAATGTAATGTACGCCGACATAAAAAAAGAAAAACCACCAGTACTTTACCAAGAGAAAACATGGTGAGCGAAATGTCATGACACTTCTCGGAGAAATATTCAATAGAAATGTATTGCCATGTGCAGTACGTACTGTGCGGTATAGTTTATGGATAGTGGTCGAATGGGGGTGGATTGAGAGTTGGAGACGAGTCATAGATGCC
Organism: Leccinellum albellum; assembly: GCA_038090015.1. Lineage (NCBI taxonomy): Eukaryota > Fungi > Basidiomycota > Agaricomycetes > Boletales > Boletaceae > Leccinellum > Leccinellum albellum. Next base: position 22,261 of record JBBPLX010000120.1, read on the forward strand.
GATTGAGGTTTTGAGAAAGAAAAAATCATGAGACGAGGGGGGACCGCTGTTGCATATAATGTCAAGCGAGGAGTTTCAAGCAAAAAAGAAAGAAAAAAAGATATCATCCCTAGAAAATATAATGTTATAGTAGCAAACAATGTCCCAAGAACATTTACAAGTCGCACAAAGAGGAAAAGCCATAAAATCCTTTCCTTTTTTTGCAGTATCCAAGATGATGGTGAAGCGTTTTGGCGCGCTTTGCATAGCATGGAAATTCTGGCATGGACGGGCGCTCCCTGGTGGGAACCAACAGAGCAGAAGCAGCGAGGCGAAAAAGAATCAAGTCACCGACATCACGGGCTCAGGTCCATCGCGACATCGCCCCCGTAATCCGGTACGGTAGCATGACGTCCGAGCATCTCCTCCAAGAACGTCCCCGAAACACTCGCCAACGGCGACGTGGCAAATAGACTGGATCCCGTCGCCTTGGCCTCTACATACGTTCGCTCCATCGCAAGACGTACCCTGCGTACCACAGGGTGGGAATATACAATCTGGACATCGACGCGCTTCACTGGATCCGTCCTCATCATGCTCTTGATCAGGGTAAACAATTCCGGGCTACCATCCAGGTCCACTTGGCTGAAATCCTCTTGTCTCAGGCGGTGCCACCCGTCTCCCCTACAGACAAACAGGCACACCGTTAGCTCATCGGCAGAGCCGCGGGCATCCGCATACAATTTTACTTACTGATCAGGCACGACAATGTTTGTCGCCGTTTCCAGCATTGTCATGCCGAGACTGGTCGATAAAGATATAGTGAAAGAATGACAGCTGACAGTCAAACTCATACCTGAAGATGTCGGCAGCCGTACCGTAGGTCCCTTGCAGGACCTCCGGAGCCAAGTACACTTTATCGCCTTCGCGTTCGAACCCTCCAAGCGGAACACCCACTGGGCTTCCACTCCTCATTCGAGGCCATAGGGAGGCCATTCCAAAATCACCAATCTTGAAGCGACCTTCTTGGGTCACAAAAATGTTTGCCGGCTTTAGATCTAGGTGGATGACACCGGACTCATGGATGAACCGAAGACCCTGCAGAGAACAAACAATATGAGTAACACGTCAATCCAATCCAAATTGCGCCCGGCATCACTCCGACGTGTCCCACTCACATTACTCAAGTCCGCAAATACTTTCCATACCCTTGGTTCGTCCAGACGAGGAAACACTTTGCCATACTCCCACAGGAAGTGGGCAAAGTTTCCCAGCTCACAGAGCTCGGTACGAATGAATAGTGCCTCGTCCTCTTCCCAACTGTCAATATATGCGAGAATATTTGGATGTTGACCTCCCGTGGTAAGATGTTGCAAGATGTCGACCTCTTCGCGCAAGCGTAGTCTGACAAGACAAAAACACAAAAATAAGTCGCACGGATATTAAAAGTCAAAAATGGGCTTCATACCGGTGCCGGGGGCCTTCAAACGGCTTAGACCGCTTGACAGCCCATACCTCGTCAGAAGATGATCCATTCTTAGATCGGACTTTGAGGACTTTGCCGAATTCGCCACTGCCGATTTGATCAATCTCTACAAATTCTTGGTCGAAGCGGCCCAGTTTATCGTTCGCCGCGGGTCTGCCCTGTTGGAGGGGTGAGATAGGTAGCCTTTGTGACGTCAAACCATGTCCTTGGCGCCGTACGAGCGTTGGCGAATTTAGCGTGATCACAGAGCTATTTGAAGAGGAACGAGAACCAGGTTTCTCCGAAAGTACGTCGAGGTGCACCATAGCGGTAGGGGATAAGTGCGACGGCACGCGACGATGCGTAGGCCAATCTGGATCATATATACGCATCAAAAACCAGTTCGTAGATCTGATTAGAATCGAATGATGGAAATTACCTTTGCTACGCCGCGTTGGTGTGGTTAGAGAGGCCTCACTGCCACTCGAGAAGGCCCCACTGCTGCTCCGCCGCATCAGCCAACGTGTGCGTTCGACAGGCCCAACGGGTCCAGACGAGGCAGGTGGCCGACCGATCCCAAGACCTTCATACTTGTTCAGTTCCTTCCTAGAACTCGGGCTGTTCTCCTCTTCATCGTCTTCGTCAGAACCTTGCAGGTCCAAGCCCTTCTTGGTGCCGAGAGCAGGAAACGCTGCGGGTAAGCTCTTTCGGGGGCCGTTCTTCGTTTTGCCCGCGGGCACTGCTCCGAGGTCCAAGCCACCAAAGTTGAAACCAACTCTGCTGGCCACCGCACTTTGCCAGGGCCTGTTGCCACCAAGGTGGGCATTCTTGAGCTTCTTGACAGGGGTGCCCGGCGGCTTCTTTGATTCTTCGGCCGAGGGTTTGCCGCCTGCTGCAAGCGTTCGAAGGATGAATGCATCAATGTCAACACCGTCGTGATTTGTTCGCAAGCCGTCATCTGATCCACTAACAATAAAAGCAGCCGGCCAACCAGAATCAAGGTTCGGCATGACGCCTGGCGTAATAAGGTCATCTCCGACATCTGAATTCAGAGAAGATGCTGACGTTGAGTTATGTGGCATGATCGAGAGCGAAGTTCCCGCGCTATTTGTGGCATCTTCATCATCACTCAAGGCGACGCCTGAATCGCGAGGCTTATATTTCAATGGAAGCATATCCTTGCCCTTCTTTGCGTTCTTTGATCTGGGGGAAGGGGTACCCTCGGTCACGTTGAACACGAATGAGGTCTCGGGTGGATCACATGGCTCAAAGAACATGTCGTCTTCATCGTCTACGATGCCTTGGCTGCCATGGGGTAACGAAGCGGGGGACGAAGCTGGTGATGGTATATTAAGAGTATTGCGCCAGGGAAACGTTACGATCGTCTCGCCGCCGGGTCCTCCATAGCTATGCCTATTGAATGCCAATGTATGCGCATTTACCCGGGTTTTCACAGCAGATGTGGTAGCATTGGATGCTGTTCGCGACTGGGTCTTGGAAGCAGGTTGGGGAATGGATGGCCCAAAGAAGAGAGAGGCGGAGCTGTTGCTGGCGAGACGCGTCATTGCTTGACGAGGAGCAGTGTCTGAGCTTGCTTGTAAGTGGGGATGTGGCCCGCTACTACCGGCGAGTCGTCTACGGGGTATTGGAGAGTCGCTTGCTGAATGAGGAAACGACTCGATAGTGGAGACCCGATTTCGATTGACTGACGGGAAAGAGACTGGTGGTGGCTTTGATGAACGTCTATGCTTGGGACTGGATGGGTTGGGCTACAGACAAATTTAGTGCGGTGGACGTCTAGTAAAAGATGGGACGTACTGGAGATGAAGCAGAAGGTAATGGTGTTTGATTTACGCTCTCGAGGAGTTCTAGAGATACAGGTCTTGAGCGTGCCCGCCTCTTGAGGATATGTCCACCAGGGGATATTGCCTCGGTGACCTCGTCGAGGGCGGTGCCCTTCTGAGGAACGGCGTTGATAGTGAGAGGTTTTCTAGGACTGCGTAACTGATTCCGTGACCGACGCGACAAAAGCGATAGCTTGGTCGAGAAGGGCTTCTTCACCGCCACGTCATTCCGTTCCTCTGCCTCACCTGCCGAGTCACCGTCCTCTATGACACCCCAATCCTCATCCGAGTTCTCCATGTCGCGAATGCGCAGTCTCTTCATCGTCTCCGCCTGTCCTTTGAGATAGGCTTCGGTTTCGGCCTTTGTCTGTGGGGTACGGGTGCCGAACCGGAGCGCAGGGAGAGGGGCAAGGCGATGAAATGCGACTCCCGAAGCAGGATCTGCCTTTGCAGCAGAGATAGATAAGGGTGTGGAAGCGGGCTGCCGCAGCGGGGTTGAGAAGCCACCTGATTGCGCCAATGATTTGCGTTTGGTACCAACGGCAGATGAAGCGATGGCTGAGGCCGGGAAAGCAGGCTGCCTGGACTTGAGCACCGACCGAGTTGTTGAGCGCAGATCCTGTTTAACGGGGGTGCGGAGTGGCTGTGATGACGGGGGTGGAAAAAATGGGGAAGTTGCTGCGGTGGAAGGTGACAGGAAGATACTGCCCTCATCGTCATCGATTGGTACAGGCTTTTTATGTACGCGGTGATGGTATAGGTGGTGCACTGGGGATGGCGACTTGAAAGGCGACTGGAGAAAGATGTCGTCCTGCTCCGGGTCGTCGCGAGGCGGAGGAAAGAAGGGCCTTCGCCTGAGAGGGGATGGGGTCAACATGGGTGAGTCGTAAGAGGGAGTAGAGCTTGTGTCTGCCTGAAAGCGGGGTGGTGTGGAGTAGTGGGCTGCGCGGCAGCTTGGTGTCATGTCGCGAGGAGATACAGAGATATACTGCGGTTGTGGTGGTGATGAGTAGATGACCGCTGACATCGACGTCCTGGAATAATTTATAAGATATTATTGTCGTCGTCGTCGTCGTGGCCGTCGATGAGGAAGGGGAGGACAAAGGGAATCCGTCAAGACTGTCAAATGGTCGCGTGTTTAAGGCAAATCCAGACACGCGTGGGACCTGACTCAACAAGATCACGTGATCGTATATTTGATTCCGCTCACGTCCCCGTCAACGTTACACGAGGCTACCGAAATGTCCCACCCTGTCAAATCTCGCAGGTCTTTGCCTTGTAGTAGTAGCGGCGATTCTGTTTCGAAGTGTTCGTTACTGTCCAAGCAACCATTGTCTTGCCCCGCTGCTTTTATCCTAATTTCTCCATTGTCCTTGACTCTCCTTTGTTCTACCCCGCAGACAGTGCGGATTAGTACGTACTCGTGAAAATTAAATTGTCCCTACCCTGTTGAATTGAAATCGGCGCCGCTGACAACACCGTTCGCCCGAAAGTTCGAGATGAGTCTCTGTACTTACAATTCCCGTTTCCGACGAATCCCGTCGCACACCCGGAGTTCTGAGACGACGGCACTGGGACCTACAGTTGTCATGTCAACCCCGTTTGGCCCTCCGTTTCCTGTGTCAACCAGATGGCCGGTCCCCTAGTAAATCGAAAAGTTTCGCTGTATTCTTGTGGGCCCATGGAGTTATTTGAGTATAGAATTGTCTGCTTTGGCGGGACAGGCGTCCTTGCATTGACCTTTTCCTCCACCGACTCGATCAGTCGAATTGTTCTACGTGTCAACAGCTGGCCGTCAATATTAAAGTGAGATCTGTCATCAGTTCCCGACCGGGGATGGTTGGGCATCGCAATGGAGTCCTGCATGACATGAAGTCGGCTGACTCGTAAGTCGCCGCGGGACCAGATAAGCTTGATCGGCTCGACCACGACCTGGAAACACGTCTCTAGACATGGAAATCTCGTGAGCACACCCTCTTATGCATCTGGAACAAATTCAACGCATCACCATCAGGTCCATCCTTCAGGGAGGGTACCAACACCCCCTTTCCCGCTCATGGCAATCTCGTCGTCAGCTAACAAAGTCCATGTTCATCTATCCAATTTTCATCACCGACGATCCGGATGCCAGCGTAGACATACCCTCTCTCCCCGGTCAACGCCGCTGGGGTGTGAACAAACTCGAGAGCTTCCTCGGACCTCTCGTCCAGAAAGGTCTATCCAGCGTCATCCTCTTCGGCGTCCCCCTCAGGTGTGAGAAAGTGCGCACTCCCGTTTCACATGCCCGTCTCGTCACTATCACAAACGTTCGTGCTCTTTCCTCCTCTCCCAGGATCACTGTGGAACCCCAGCGGACGATCCTGAAGGACCTGTCATTCAAGCCATCCGAAGGATCCGGTCTCTCTTCCCCGCGCTCTACATCGCATGTGACGTATGTCTCTGCGAGTACACCTCGCACGGTCACTGTGGACTTCTCCACTCTGATGGAACAATCGACGCTGAGCCCTCCGTCGCACGTCTCGCCGAGGTCGCGCTCAACTACGCGCGCGCAGGCGCACACTGCGTTGCACCGAGCGATATGATGGACGGTCGAATTCGAGCGATAAAAAGGAGCCTGATCGATGCCGGCTTCGGCAACCGATGCACCCTCATGAGTTATTCTGCCAAGTTTGCGAGCGGGTTGTACGGTCCTTTCAGGTGAGCGCTACAACGCATACACCCAGGTCCAACGGGTCAGGTGATCGCTGCAGAGACGCTGCAGGGAGTGCCCCCTCGTTTGGGGATCGCAAGTGCTATCAGCTCCCGCCTACCGCCAAGGGCCTCGCGAGGCGTGCGATCGTGGGTGGCATCTCGTTTAGTTTGGCTAATTTCTGATTGATGAACAGCAACGTGATGTGGTCGAAGGTGCCGACGTCATCATGGTCAAGCCTGCACTCCCGTATCTCGACATCATCGCCGATGCGACACAGCTTTCTGGAGATCTCCCAATCGCCTGCTACCAAGTGAGCGGGGAGTTCGCGATGATTCATGCAGGCGCAAAGGCCGGAGTGTATGACCTCAAGGCAATGGCGTTCGAGACCACGGAGAGCATGGTCAGAGCTGGTGAACATCTTTCTTCGCATCTCGGCACTGCATTGGATTTCTGATGGTTGTCCAGGCGCTACCATCATTCTATCTTACTTTACCCCTGATTTTTTGGACTGGCTACCAGCATAGATCCGTGATATCAGGACATCGGAAGAAGCAAAGGATGGCTAGATGAGAAAGGCGGCGATTAAAATGGGGCGTGTAGAACGGCTCGGGTGTCTGATGAGATAACGAGTAAAATACTGCACCTGTGGAAATCGCATTTGAAGTGTTTGAAAAAAACACCATCCAAAATTTGGCTCAAAAGTATCATTATGACCGGAAGCACTAGCCAACCTCTGTCTGTCTATTCCCCAGACACGTGTATGTTCTGTCATGAACTCCTTTGTATCACGATAGATGCACTGGATGAGGACGGAAACGATTCAGAATCGGAACATCCGCTCGAAGTCGAGGGGGGGCAACCATCCACCATCCTCGACGACATCGAACTGTACTGCGGTCCTCCGGGATCGGGCCCGGGCGGCCACCATGCACACTGGACATGCCTGATCGACCACGCCAAGCAGGAGCAGACCCGCACGCTCACGCTAGGCGGTGGTGCCTCGTCCGCACTTTCGCTGCTCTCAACGTGCGCGCTGTGCGGCCAAAACACGCTTGACCTGTCCGGACGGGTCCTCGTTGATGTCCGAAACGAAGGCGGTGAGACAAAAGGATTCGATTTCGGCGTGATTCTCGTGCGTAGCCTCACTCTCTTCCCCACTTCCCCGCTTGCCTCTCACTTCCCCACCTTCATTCCTTTCTTCTCGAATACCCGCCCGTGGAACATGGATTCTGATTCACATTGGCCGTCGGTATCCCTCGATCGATATTGGCATTGGCATTGACATCGGTATCGGTGTCGGCACGTTATCATCTCGTCTATTGACATCGGAAATTATTGACCCCGGATGCTCGGTCATGCAATCGATGCCGCTGACGCAATCCCCACTCGCCCTACCTCTTGCCGATCACCTTCCACCCTTTAACCTCCCCTCCTCCTTCTCTCTGAAACAGGACGAAGAACTCTATTTGGATTCTCACCCCACTCAGATTCATGCCCGCGCTTTCCACGACCTCATCGCACAAGGCGACTACACCGGCGCGATTGAGCTCATGCAGAAACACAACGTCAACGTTAACTGCACGTACGGGAGCGACGGTCTCACAGCGCTCCAAAAGGCCATATTTAGCGGGGACACGAGCGGAGTTGAGTTTTTGAAAGGTTTGGGCGCGACGATGTGAGTCATGAACTGGCGGCGATGTTGGAATCGTGCCAACTTCGTTGTTTCCTACAAAACAAAAGGTTAGTCCTGGTGTTCACATGGGATTGGAGATGGATGGTTATGTGGTGTACTAGTTACTGTATCAGATCTTTTGTGTACACCGAGGGCAATAACTTCGGTTCGTTTCCCTATGGAAAAAATAATGGAAAAAGGCATCCGACCTGCCTGGCTCGAACAGGCGACCTCAAGATGTTTTATCCGGTTACAGTCTCGCGCTCTTCCAACTGAGCTAAGGTCGGTACACGTTACGTACCGTGAAGGCTCATGATAACAAAAAAATCTTGGCTGTAGTGGATAATTTATGTGCACCAGTGAACAACAGCGCTAGAGCGGAAGGACGAGTGAACATTGTCTATCAAACGGGGGCAATCATGCTGAAACCAATTAGAAAAAGGTGGAGGGATCCGACCTGCCTGGTTCGAACAGGCGACCTCAAGATGAATTTTATCCGATTACAGTCTCGCGCTCTTCCAACTGAGCTAAGGTCGGAACATACGTTACTTTTTTCAAGTATACATACCGATAAGGCAACAGATCGAAACGTTGCAGGCCTTTTCAACTCCGGCTGCCAGCTTCGAACCGTCGAAAGATGGGTAAGAACAAGGACAAGAACAAGGACGAGATACCCAATCCGGCGAGCGTGGCAAACAGGGATATCCTCCAACGACTCAACTTTCTCTACCAAGCGAGTGTCCTTTTACAAGGCCTCGCGCCCTCTGAGTCTGCCTACCACCATGATGCCTTGCATTCCACGGAATCTGGCGACGGACGCGCTGGAACCGAGCAAACGATTGTTCCGCCACTTCCTGCCATGTCCCGGAAGAAGAAGAGACGGCGTGTAGTGTATTGCGAGGAGCTCTCCCGGAGCTACGTCGATACGATGAAGACCGTAGGGCAAAAGACGAACGTGAAGATGTGCGTGGTTTTCTGAAACCCCCCACGTTATCGTTGACACGTCGCCCCTTCGATCGTATCGTTCATCGACGCACAGGGACCCGTCCGTAAAACGTCGCATCTGTAAACGCTGCAGTGCCCCCCTGATCCCAGGCGTCTCCGCCACTGTCCGCATCAAAGGTCTGTGACCAAGCCACAGCAATTATATCCTTCATTGCGCACCGCTCTTGCCGATCTGATGCACATTGACAGACTCGCCCTCGCACGGACATCTCATCGCATACAAATGCCTCTCCTGTCAAGAAGAGCGCCGCATCCCCGCACCTAGCATCTTGCACGTCGACCCGGACCCACATACGAACGAAGACACGGATGTGGGGAAAGGCCGGCAATCCACGGACGTCCCGATGGCGTCAGATGCACCTGATCCAGTCTCTGGCACTGGAAGCGTGGTTCGTTCCGAGTCTCAGCACAAACGAAAGGAGAAAAAGAGACCCCATCGCCGCCTACCGCCTCACTTCGCACGCGACGTCGGTCATGTTGTGTTTCGCGGGAATGAGCGGCTGGACCAGCCATCCAGCCATCCATGATTGTCGGCAGGTCGTATACAGGTTCGGCACTTTGGTGACATCAGACCCATCTGTGTAGCTGGGCCAAGCCACCCATCATGGAAGCGTGTCTAAGTAAACACGAAGATAGAATAATATGTATGTGAACCAAGAGGACGCGAAGGGAAACGAGACGAAGATACCAATGTACTGAGCAGATGAACTCCAAAATTCTACAACAGATACACTGACAAGGATATGGTAAACATTAGTAAAAGAACACGCGATATCATTGGTAGTATGTTATCAGCCCCAGATGCAGGGTGTATAGTTGGGCTGAAATCCGAATGTCAGTATGGTGACCGCCCTGACCGAAACCGACGCACGATAGCCCTGCAGAGTCCGAATAAGAGGGACATATATTGTTAGAACTATCCTGTATCACCAGTGATCGTATTTAGTAACCTAAGTGCGGTAGAAAAGAAAGAATGGTAGTACCATCGGATCACTTGGACAACAGGAGGTGTAACCCAAGTCCGCAACGCTTCCGAGAGCGGATTGGTTGGTATATCCCTCCCATTCTTGGCATGAGACGCTCTGATAACTGATATCCCAGACGCCAAAGTCCTGTTTTCGTTTTATTCCCATATGTATATCCTCATTATGTTCAAACTTACAGTAAACCCTGCAAGAACACACTCAGTGACCAATAACGTACAGTAGAATGTTGACCTGGACATACCATACAGGGTGGCATTGGAAGGAAAGAAGTCATTCGGGATGGACATTGACGGCCAGGCGAGGTCAAAGTTTAGATATCCGCCGCCGCTAATCATTACTCTTACTGTCGCACACACCTTGAACACCACTGTGCAATTCACTCACGCATTAGGGCCCTTCGTCGTCGCGTTACACCACCCCGTCTTGCTGAGTGGGCAGAGGTCGGTAATTTTGACGACGACAGACTTGGTTATGTTGGGATAAAAGGGCGGGTTCGCCACGAAAGCGTCCAAGAGAGTCAGCTTGAAGCATTGGCCGCAGGCAGGGCCGTACGAAGTGCTGCTCCCGTACGCCATCTGGCTGAGAGCGGCGGTGGGGTAATATGTGCTGTTCGGTGTGCATCCACATGCGGCGATGAATCCGGTAGGGAGTGTATAGTGTGTCATGGTTGCATGTCCGCTGGATGGGTATTGGATCCATTGCGAGGACCAGGATGCAGGGAGAAAGGACAGAAGAAAGAAAAAAGAGAGGATCTGTGAGTGCACAGCCAATGAGTATACGACCGAAGACATTTTTTTCTAATTTTCTTTTCGGCGATACGCTCACCGGGGAGACATGTGAGACGTTGAGGTGGGGTGTCACGGGTGTGGACTTAGGCGGTGGCCAGGGGCGGGGAAGTGCTAAATATATTTCGGTGTGTCGTGGCGACCATGAGGATTTACAACAGCTTCCGAGGACTCGTCATCGTGAACTCGAACTCGTCCAGACGCTGATACCATCCGCTCAACGCACAGGTTATGTATTCAATGCGGTGAAAACCGCTGCCAGTGATGGGGCCGGGATTCAGTATGGACCGTCCGTCACGGTGATCGGAATCGGAGCAGCCTACAAAACCCGCGGCATCCACTAGTACAAGGGGGATCATCCCACACGCGCCTAATCTACCGTTGCTTACGCTGATGACGAAGCGTCCGGTCATCAAAGGCGAAACTAAGGAAAGCCCTTGCCGTAGCATGCCGGTCTAGTTAGAGCTGGCACGGCAATAAATAAACCCCGACACATGGACCCATCGAATACAAGGCCGGCCAATTCCTCTGAAACCCACTATCTGCATCGATGGCCCCAGTTTCCAACAAGCGCATCTACCTCCAAGAATATCCTACAGGTGAGCGTAGATTCAAGAATGGTGAGGTTCATTACATCTCATACCTGCTGTAGGTTACCCTGCTCCCGGCGAGACGACAGCATTCGATGCTAGTCAGACCATTGATTTGGAGAATGTCCCTTTGAACGGCGGCGTATTACTCAAGATCCTCGTGCTTGCCTTAGAACCATATCTCTTGGCCAGAATGAGACCGTTCATGCCGGTAAGCATACCGTCAACACATCGTTTACGACAAGTGTATATTTATTCTTATGTATAGAGCAGGTATCAGATCGGAGAGTCGTAAGCCGTTTGTCCCAAAAATAGCTATCATTTCATCGATCTCACTCCTTGTCAATAGGATAGAAGGATATGGTATTGGAATTGTTGTGCGTTCCGAAAACCCAGAGTTTCAGATCGGAGATCGCATGCATGGGCGTTACCGTGAGCGCGATAGTCGCCTGTCATCTAAAAGTACAACACTGTCAATTCATTTTGCAGCATTCCAGGAATACTCGATACATCACGACACTGCACCGTTCAGAAAGATACATAACGAGTATAACCTACCTCTGAGTGTTTTTGTGGGCATACTTGGCATGTCTGGTAGGTTTTTTGTTTTGTTTGATTGTCGTTCTGGACACCTGCATTGACGGTGGTTCATAGGTCAAACAGCATATTTCGGTTGGAAGGAGTATTCACGTGCAAAGAAGGTCTCCTTTGTTCATGTCCTGCTTACTATACAGTTTACACATTGATCCACGCAGGGAGAAGTGGTATTCGTCACTAGTGGTGCCGGTGGAGTGGGATCGTAAGTCTCCTCTGCGGCACTCCGTTCATGGATTTCTTGATACGAATCATTTTTTAGTCTGGTGATTCAGCTCGCGAAGCGGGATGGATTAAAAGTCATCGCGTCTGCCGGTTCGGATGACAAGGTCAAATTCCTGAGAAAGCTGGGCGCCGACGTGGCATTTAATTACAAGACGACCAGGACGTCCGAGATCTTGAAACAGGAAGGTCCGATCGATGTGTATGTCTTCCTTGTTGTTCAAATCCAAATGCTCTCCCACGCATATGTTCTGACCCGGAGGTACTACTAGCTATTGGGACAATGTAGGCGGTGAAGTACTAGAAGCTGCGTTGTATGCAGCTGCGAAGCATGCCCGATTTATTGTCAGCCTAGTCCGACCATTTTTGTTACAACGCGTGCTCATGCGTAATTAATTGGCAGGAATGTGGGATGATCTCTGGCTATAGCGGAGAGGCCAAACCGATTTCGGTGAGTGCTTCATTCAAACGAAAAATAATCATCACGACTCAACGGAATGAAATTCCACAGAACTTGATCACTGTGGTCCCAAAGGAAATCTCAATCCATGGATTCCTCGTAAACACGCTCTCTCTGAAATACTTGGAGATGTTCGAGCGGGAGGTACCTGCTCTGGTAGCGAGGAAAGAGTTGACGTACAGGGAAGACATCACAAGGGGCCTAGAGAATGCTGAGGTGGCGTTTGACAAGTTCATAAAGGGTAATGTTATCGGAAAGAGCGTGGTCATAGTGGCGGACGAGTAAGCAGGCTGTATCATTTCAAGTTCACATACCATTACATGTTTGGTTGGATGTCATTCTTATCGCTGGGATTCCCCCCTCTAGTTATCGTAAACAGTTTAGGTTAGTCAGAGTTCATATCAATGATGCTTGCATCGGAACGTGTACTCGGACTCGGTCACATCACAAAGCCCCTTGAGTTGATGAATCTGCCCGCATTATTGATTATTTTCAGGGCTCAGTACGTGCTCAATATTCAATACTGAGGACTCGAATGTAAAAGCAAAAGCAAAAGAAGGCGAAGTGGGCGTAGTAATGTTGATCGAATCTATAAGTGAATGGACCGTGTAAAGTCCACAAAGTCGAGAATGAGTGTTTACGTGAAATGAAAGGAAGAGAAAAAATCCACGAGTCCGTATGTTAGACTGCGTTGCAACCTATAGAACAAGAACAGAATGATATTAAGTATGTACATCTTAGTAGTATTGTGCTTCGCCCATCGCAGACACCGTTTTCGCTCGGTCTCTGACGGTCAACTTGAACGGGAATGGGCGGGGCGCCCTGTAGGTTGAATATTCAGTCGTCAATCCGCCAACCGATCCAAACCAAGTATAAAAAGGAGAGGGACCGCAAAAAAAGAAGCTTGGCACTCACACAGTGACCCCACTCGTCCACTCCACGTTCTCGATCCCCCACCCTTCCTCTACCTTGCTAAACTCGAAGCACGACAGTAGCGTCGTCATCGTCAGCCAGACAGCAGCGTCCGCGAAGTGTTTCCCCACACATGCACGCCGCCCTGCACCAAACACGAACTGGACCTTGTCCTCCGTCAATGCGCCCGACTCGGTCAAGAACCGCTCAGGTCGAAACACGTCAGGCTCAGGATACTTGTCAGAGCGGCTCATGGCCCTGCATAGTTGAACAGCGAAATAGTGGATAAAATGATTCGATATCAACAAGTCAGGTTGTATCAGTATCGGGGATCAAATGGGTGACTCCTGACCCACCAAATGTTGATCACGACCATGGCGCCTATCATCATAGATCAACTTCCACTTCCAAATCAACGTCAAGCATACCCACCTTTTGGAATATAGTAACCCCCGTACACATCGGACTGACTCGTCGCGTGCGGGACCCCTATAGATCCCAATCGAGGTTTCAATGAATCTCCTTGCTTACCTTTAGTAAACGGCACCCAAAGGGACGTACCCAAGGGAGTGGACGGCTTCCATCGCCACAATTCTCGAAACATAGCATCGATATAAGCTAAGGATGACCGGTCATCGAAATTTGGTAATCGATCGAGCCCAACGACCTTATCGATCTCCTCCCGAGCACGACGCTGCACATCGGGGTAGAGCAGCATCGCAAGAACAAAGCACAAGATGGCAGTATCGGTCTGAGGAGCGCCAAGCAAATTCGTTGAGAAGGTTTTTTACACGTAAGTTGAGGATAGGTCTGCTTACCGTGCCAGTCGCAGCTGTCATGAACATATGGCGTTAGTAGGAGAAGGAAGATGCGTTATTCCGGGCGCTAACCTCCGAATACCGTCGATGCGGAACTTTTGATAGCCTCACGTATCATGTCGTAGTCTTCTCTATCAGCATAATTCGATAAGAGATCCGCTACCATCGAAGATGGAACCTCTCCAGACGCCTACAAGATATGGTCAATGCCCAAACGTGTCGTGAGACAGAACAACTCAACCTACCATTGCATCTACCGTGTGCTTGAACGGAGCCTCAAGCATCTCCTTGCAATATACCCGGCACTGCAGCGCGTCACGTCGATACTGCGACCCGGGCATCCACGTCGGAATATACTTCACTGCCGACAACCATATGAATAAAGACTGCTTACGAGCTCCGAAAGCACGCGAAGGAGAAGAAATTTTTAAAAAGATAGCCGTTAAACGTACTTATGGGAAACGTATACGCAAGTGCCTCTCTCTCGGGCGTCATGGAATGCATCGAAAACTTGAGCATCCGATCTACCACATCGACGAGCCTGTCGTTTCTCGGCCGCGTCTCGTACCCGTACACGACGGCCATGATTACGGATGTAGCATGTCTATTCCAAAACGCAGTGTCAGCATGCCACACCGTGATTACGACACAGGTCAGGTCTGAGAAACAGTGGTCACGTACGTGTGAAGTATATCCAGACATTCGTCCGGTGAATCAACGATTGCCTTGACAAGGGATCGTTGCTTTCGCAGCATGATTGGGTACATCTTACCGGAGACGGCACCAGCCCGGAAGGTCTGGTGCAACAATCGTCGATGAAACCGCCATTGGTCACCATAGGGAAGGAAACCCGAGTTGAATCCGATACCAAAACTGTACGATCAATGAGAAAAAGGAGGAAAGGGAATTAACAGGATGTTAGACAGAGGCGTTCGCCAGTCTAAATGACAGAGATGCACGCTCACAACTCGTTGGTCACATAGTGTGGTCTATCATTATAGATCGACGACCGTCTCTCGACCAATTGCTGCACGAGCTCCTCCGAGTTAAAAATAATCATATCTCTACCCAAGAGACGAGCATAAACCAGAGGACCTGCGTGCGCCATATGATGGTAACCCGATCAGAGAGCGCATATTCAGGGATCGTATCGGGGGGACCCACCATACTGCTCGGCCCAAGTGGTGTAAGTTAACCACGGAGTCGTACGATCGACACCCAACGAGTTTCCAATGATGGGCAGCGGTGCTGGACCCGGTGGAAGCGTCAATCCTAGCGGGAGCGCGTTCTTCCGTCGATATATGAGGATCCAGGTGACCAGTGTCGCACTGATTGCCAACAGCACAGTGGGGCCCATGTCCACGTCAAAAGCACGAACTGATCACGGACGAACGATGGGACGTAGAAATCTACGTTGGAACGCCCTCTGGCTGGATTCTTATAATCATAAAAAAAACCAATTGAGTGACGGACTTGAAAGAATTTTACGGAGTATTTACAGCATGGCTTTACCGACAAGGTTCCTAATCAAGCCTAACGCGTGTCGCCAAAATCTTTGCTCGAATGTGATTCGGTACCTTCCATGCCCCGTCGTCACATGCGATGTAAACCCTATTTCGTTCTTGTCTTTCTAAGACGTTTGCCCTCGTTGTCTCAGACAACTTCGCGGCGCCAATAGGCGCGATGCCGCGCTCCATTTCACGCCACGATCGACTTGGCCTGCTCATCCTTACACAACCTTCCGGAGCTTTGGATATTCACTTTCGGCACCAAGTTGCGTCATCCCGCAACTAGCTCCTTCAGGAACAACGACCCTTGAAGCTTGCTCTCCCTGTTATGCAGCCTTCTTGCTTGCCGGTCCCCACAGGCAACAGCCACCGTAATACTGTTACGTATGCATCATTGCACTCTGAAAGCTTGTCTCTTCTCCCCGGTCGGCGGGTCCAGTCAGTGATCCCCGGACACGTTCGGTGCCTGAGGGCTCGGAGCCTGGAGGGGTAACATGCAGCGCAATGACAAATTGCACGTTGCACATCAATGCTCCCCCGCTCAGCGTATCCCTACGAGGGGACACTACATTTTTCACAACTAGTACTAGTACGAGCAATTTCACCCGGCGCCTCCAAGAATCAGCAATGGGGTCGGCGGAGGAAAATATAGTTATGTCAAAGCGGCTGCTACTCGCATACGCTCCGCCTTCCAGTCGGTGAACAGCACCGTTCCGCTCGCTTCGGACGTGATTCGGAAGGTCCCGACCCCAGGCCGCACCATGATGCAGTTAGGTCCTATGCTTGTATCATGCGGTTTATTTATCAATTCAACGTGAACAGACAGAGCTTTCGGGATTGTTTCAGGTGAACGTCTTTGTCCACGTATATAGGGATGTCCGACTCGGAACATCCTTGGAAATTCTATTCCATCCGGACCGACTCAGTCCGTGACTAGTACAGTACTAGAACGTTTTGCGAACATGAAACCTTAGATTTGGATCCGTGATCTGACTCGTCTGTTAATCGATTAATTTACCATCTTCACGTGTACTTCGACCAAACCTGAAGGCAATCCGCGACTCGGCGACGGTCCGAACTCCATGAAGGCTCGACGGCCTGTCAATATGCATTGATGAAAAAAAATAAAGAAAATAAAGCTATTCTGTCAGTGCCAAGGCGCAAACGTACTTGTGGTTGACGACGTTCGCGATGCTGACCGCTCTCTTTAATCAACGACAGCTCAAGTAATATCAGCAAAAGAAGGAAGTGAAGGTCCCATCTCGGAGCGAATTCGTCACGCTAGCCCATCTTGAGGCCCATTATTTTTCTGATCTTCCCTATATATAGTTTAGTTGCCACAAGAGGGCAACCAACATCGTCGGAGCCTCGGAGGCAGTACATAGAACATCGCTAAGATGAATAAAATATACGGTGTCAACTGAGCCTCCTCGACGGTGAAGTTACCATAAAGAGATCAGGTCGATGCGACGCCAACGATCGCAAGAATTCAGCGACTGCGCCTAGGAACGCATCTTCGAATATTCATGTCAGACGTCTAGGGATGTGACTGTTCGTGAGGGCGCGTAACGATGATACCGGCGACCCTATGCTACGGCATCAAAATCCCGACCCTTCCCTCCTCCCTGAGGCCTTTTGTTGCAGTAGTTATTGAATATTCACTGTCGGCACCGTTGAGGTCACCGGGTCCATCTAACCAACCACCACAGAAATCAAATAGATACCTTACGCACACACCGACCTCCACCGAGATCAGATCCCGCTCACCACTGCTTGATCACCGCCCAGCCCACGCTCCATCCAGCCGATCCAACACCCCCTGCACCTCCCTCACCGCCGACTTCCGCTCCATCCTTGCCTCCGGCCAATCCGCTCCCGACACGTGCAGAGCGTCCAGTCGCAACAATGACTGTAATAACAGCTCCGACAGCCGCGTGTGGTCAAGCGGCGTCGGTCTAGTAGCGTCGGCAGGCGCAGCGAAGGGCTCAGCAACAGTGTGAGCTTGAGTTCGAGATTCGTTATACTCGGACGACGATGGCGGCGGCACGAGCGCCTGCACAAATGCGTCCACGTCCGGCACGAGCGTCTCCCTCACCCTCTCCAGCTCCGCCCGGATTGCCATGATCGTGCTCTCCTCCGTCTGCGGCGTCTTTGATGATTTTTGGGCTGCTGCTGCAGTTGGCGACGCAACACCAGAACCGGCACCGGTAGTAGTAGGGGGCTTCTCGGAGTGGGTATGTCCCCCGATCAATGCGATCGTCGCGTTTTCCTTGAGTTTATAGGTCGATACTGTGATAGGAAAAAAAGGCCGTCCGTCATCCACGGGGCATGCATTCATGCATCCAGGGCCAACAAACGAGCGTCAGCGCCGTCGACCACCAAAGTCCAATCAAACCGAAAAGGAGGTGGTGAAGAGGGAGAGTGAGCGAGGGAAAAGGTAAGATCACGCACAAGGAGCCCAATCATCCTTCATCACCGCACCCTTGTACACCAGCTTGAACGACCCCACAGGTAAATGTGTGTACTCTGCCAGATCCGCCCTCAGCTTGCCCAGCGGCGTGTCGAGTGGCGGGATCGGGAAGTGGAGGACGTCGCGGCCCCATTTTACATGGATCATCTGGGATAAATTGAATTTGGACTTGGGCTTGGGCTTGTGGTGGTCCTCGAATGAACTAAGGATATACTGGCAGCCGGAATGGAGGAGCGCAAGGGCCGCACGGAAGATCAGCACGAGGCTGAGCGCGACTGGTAATTAGAGTCAGGTCGGGGAAGAGGAAGAGGAAGGATATATCGGAATTGAATCACCAGAATAGAGCGAAGACAGCTTGAAAGCTTGAACTTGGTAATCTACTATGTTGAGGCTTTACTTGTACTACTAGGCCTGTGTGCCACCGGACGTGGCCGGAAATGAAAAACAAAACAAAAAAATTATTAGAATCCTATTTTGGGAACCCCCGCTGGATCACATTATGACCAGTCCACATCGAATATACTTCTGATTAACAGTATGGAAGAAACAAACAAAGAGTATTCTAGGAGATACAACAACGAATCAGCAGTAAGCCACAATGAAACAGTGGGAGAACAATAGCTATCGTGACAACGAAACAACACAGAGAAAGTGACCCGATGATTGTGACCGAAACCACACCACAAGTAAAGAAAAAAAACTTGAGTGAACCATGGAATGTGATGAATAACGTAGCTAAGCCATTGGTAAGTAGATTCGGGAGTGTGATGTATGTAACCAGTATGGGAGGTGGGTATTAAACGACCAGCGTTGATAGTATACATGGTCATGCCAGAGGATGGAAGGGTAAATCGCGACGTGTCGGAGGGGTTGCCCAAATGGATAAGTGGAACAGCATCTGATCTTCCTTGTGGGGCACCATAGATCGACAGGTCCTGCGCACGAAATAATGGCGGCGGAGTAACATATGTCTCGTAGCTCCACGGGCTGTCAAGCTTCATCGATCGCGGGGTGAAGAGCGTGGAGACGGGGTAGTTCTCCTCAAGAGGGTGTCAACGTGAAAGCGTCTTTTTCAGGTACTGCGCTCACTCATAGATCGCTAACCCACGCCGTCCCCGTTCGCGCCACTCGATTGCGCGCGTCGCCCATTCTGCCATATTGACTTCACGCTCCGCATCCATTTTCATCCACGGATGTTCCTATCGCTCCTGATCAGTACACGTATCGCCTGGAAACGACATGGGTAAATACTCGCCAGCAATTCAGGATATGTTGCCCGCTCATCCGCGTCTTTGATCAAGCATCGCCGCACCCAGTCACGTGCTTCCGGCGACCATCTCCGGGGACATGGCTTACGGTCACCATTTTCGCTCACGTCTATAAGCTGTGGTGTATCAATAACTTCATGGGGGATTTCGTCGTCCTCTGGGAGTTCTGGTGCTTCACCGTCGACTATAGCACTAAGCTGCGCGAAAACGTTTTCGTAGGTTTCAGGAGGGTAGGGGTACCTGGGATGAATACATGTAAGACAAGCGCAGGTAAGGCGGACGGAGGGAAGGAGACAAAACTCACTTTCCCCTGGCAATCTCCACGATGGAAAGGCCGAGAGACCATACATCAGCGCTAACAGTATATGAGGTAAACGTATCGTCAACGTTTGACGAAGGCGAGGACCCTTTTATCCGTTCGGGCTGTGAATTGCGACCAAAAGAAGGCATTAATGACCACACTAATGTGACATGACAGACGACGTGGCGAAAAAATGATGACGCCCACAGGGGAGACATGACTCACAGCCATGTAACTCTGGCACCCAACGTTGGTGCGCGCTATGCTTTTTTCGAGTTGACCGCTCACACCGAAATCGCATAACTTGATTTCGCCTTTGCAGTTGACGAGGACATTGGTTGGTTTTACGTCGCGGTGCATGACACCAAGCTGATCCTTGAGAAAGGCAAGACCCTGAGTCATCGATGACGCGATGCGTCCCAGGTGTTCCTCGGCCAGAGGAGCCGGGCTAGAAGTCCAAGCAGAACCTGGGCTAGAGGAAATGCTAGGAGGTAGGGAAACATTTCCGTTTGGGAAACAGCAGAGGGAGGCAAGGGAACCGCCATCCATGTGCTCCATGCAGTAGTAGACGCAGGATTCGACAAAGAAAGCTCCATAAAACTCGACAATGAATGGGCTTATGGCACGGTGAAGGATATCAAGTTCCATGAGGATGCCGTTAAGTCTTGTGGAGTCAAGTTCCAGACGAATTTCCTAAAGTTGATGCAAATAGAAACGGGGTGCAAGTCAATATGATATGGATGACGTGTGTGGAGTGGAAAGATGCGCACCTTCATGGCCATGGTAACATTGGTGGGCTTGTGAAGGACTTTTTTTACCGTTCCATAGTTGCCTCGACCGAGCTCATTTTGGAGAACGAGCTGCTCCATGTTGATCGCATACGAAGAACCGTTTGAGAAGTCTACGCCGGAGGCATGGAGGACGGCTTTTCCAGTGAAATTGAGTCGACCTGATGGATCGCTGATCGGGGAGGTAAAGATGAGAAGGATGGCACAAAAAAAGAAAGTAAAGACATACACGATTCTGTTGAAATTTGCAAAGGGGGTATCGAAGGTGCTGGGGGCACGACGACCAGCATCGGCCAAAGATGGTCTACCTGCGCCGAGGCCAGCATTTGCGGCGCCGATGGAAGCATCTGGATTGATATCGGACAACTTGAAACCGGGCTTGTTGCGCTTGGTGGAGGGAACAGGGGCTGGCGCACGACCACGAAGGGCGGACGGAGAAGGGAAGGAGTTGGACTGATGTGGGGAGGGACGGTCGTCTAAATTTGTGCGTTGTAGAGCTTGTGCAGCGGAGTCAATGGCAAAGGAAGCGGAGCCCGGAGAGCCATTAACAGGAGAGCCGCGGTTGAGCATCTGATGGGGGTAAAAGTGAGAAGAGAGACGAAAAGAATGCGAAAGTGACGTACTGCAATCATCTTTGCCTGAAGAGAGGGCGGAATTGGAGCATTTCCACCTCTGTTGGAGAGGAGTCCGCTGAGGGTGTTTCGAGGAGGACCGCCAGGTTGACCGAGTGGCTGGGTGCGGTTTGGCTGCCTCTGAACTGAAAGAGGAACTGGAGGTGGTCTTATCTGAGACTGATTTTGGATATCATTGAGGGCGTCGTGGTCATGGCCAGTGTGCTGCATTTGAGACCGCCGGAGAGGACACTGCGGAGAGGACGTGGACTGAGCGATAATCGAGATTTCCATATATACTCCGTAGTCTTCTCTATGAGGGCAGTCACACAAAGTCACGTCACGGGTAGTATCGTGGCGTCCAGTGTCGTCGTGTCAGCCATTTCCGCGGTCAGACGACTTGCTGTACCATCCGTGTTGCAGTCATCGCAAGTCTAGTGACCACGTTTACGGGATGCTGTGAAGCGCTTTCCACCCGGACTGAATTGATGGGGTTTCATCTCCGTAGCGTGAGGGGAATCCCCGCATAGAAAAAACTTGGCTCTATAGACTGGTCGTCACTTTAGATGATCCGTCCGAATGACAAGATCGGCAGGTTGATCCGCTCCGCGAAAGAATACAATAGCGACTGACATCATCCCTCGTAAACGGTTCCATCTCCCCGGGTTCGGCAGACGACCTTTTCTCACCATCAGAGCTTTGTGGCCTAGTACTCCAAGGTGTGAGTCTACTTTATGCGACGGATCCGGGACTGGCACAAAAAAAAGATATTTCACTCTGACAATTCATGGCCCTGTGGCAAGTCACCCGGTGTAGAACAAACGTCAAGACATAGCTAGAGCCGTAAACATGGCATTATCGTACTTAAACGAACGTATGTGATTGGTTCAAGACACTCTATTCATCTCCCACCGGGGACTCTGACTCGGTGAACTCCAGAGGGTGTTTCTTCTCCTTGCTGTCCAAACCCTTCGTCACCCCCGAGCAAGCTAATCAATTCTTCTTTTCCGCCTTTGGGATCTTCTGCTCTTGATCCGCCATTGCACTGCACTCGAATTCGGTTCACTCCACATGTCGATTCAATCCTCCACCGAACCCATCCAGTACGAAAACTCCTTCCGACTCGATCGGTGGCAGGGTTTCGAGACGCTCCCTCGTGTCTGCTTACACGCTCCAATGTTTCTCTGCACAGCTAATAATAGTCAAGCGAATATGACGTCAATTTACCGAGGCCGTGAACACATCAGCCCTACCTGAGGCCTAGGGGCGTGTGTAGTGAGTGAAGAGAATAAAGGAGACTGATGTCAATAGTACTCCACCCCGTCATGAGAATCCGGGATAGGGGCAGCGAGGCCGAGGGATGCTCGGAGCTTTGTATAAATATCGAAGCGCGTGTGGTGCGGTGCTCGACCTCGCCAGTTCTCTATGGTTCTCAGTGTGGCCCCTCGGTCATGTAGTGCTTGGCCGAGCTCGCAATGCCAATGCCACTGGGTTCCCTCGAGAGTGTCCTGGAGGGTCGCCTAGCAAACGTCACATCATGATTGCGACACGATCGTTCTCCGCCCAGACAAACTCGTTTTCTAACCGCATGGCAAGCGTCCGACACACGATATCTTCGTCCATCAGATAAGTCAGGACAACCATATCCAACATATTTTCGTTCTATGTCACGTAAGTGTATAGAGGATGCGATTCTCCATCCCCACTTGGCGCCGCTCCCGGCTACCATTACAATACTAGACGTTGTACGTCCACTAGTACGTATATACTGGCAAACGCATGTATTTATGCTGGCGTACGTGTAAACTGCATGCTATCAAAACCACTCGGACGACCATGAGAGTATGCAAAAACCCGTACTAATCAAATTGGTAGTGGTACGCTGACAGCGCCCCAGCATCCCCATCCGCTCCACACGACCCACGCAACCAAGAGATGTAGCCCAGTCGCGTAGCTCACGAACGCCAGTCTCGCGCGACGATCCCCGAGTATCGAACGTGTGAGTGTCAGTAGGAGACGCTCCGGTAGCGGTAGAGAGGTATATGCTTGCGTCGCTTCCTGAGATTCGTGTCAAGCAAAAGAAAAAGTAAGAAGAGAAAGATATAAGGTGAGGCGGTCGCTAAGGCACGCACCCTTCCCCGAAAAGCCTCAAACGGATTCATCGTCTCCTCATACCTCTGCCTCCACCTCCCCAGTTCCACCTCGTCTTCGTCTGCCCCATCACCCGCGCCGCCTGCGACTCTTGACTTGCCATTCCGGCGCGAATTCGAATTGGACGACGACGACGTTCCAGGAAGTGGATCCAACTGCGACACAGACGACGTCTCGCGATAACTCTGCATGTACCGCACCTTCTCGTACAGCTTCAGGTTATCCGACTGCAACGACTTGATCTCGGAACGCAGCTCAGAAATCGTGTGGAATTGACGTCGGAGTTCCTGCAATGTAATAGGGATCCCTGAGTGAGCACCCAAGCTGCAAACAAGAAAATAAGAAACCACGCGTTTACCTCTTCCAACTCAGCATTCCGTGTTCTGAACCGGTCACGTTGACTCGTCACGATGGGCAATATCGACGTGTCGGCAGACGAAGTGAACGGAATCGGCGTGCTTCGGGTCGTGCTCCCGGACGACTCACCATTCTTGGACGCTTCATAACCAAGGTCCAGTCCGAGACTGGCCAGCGTGTCGTCGACCCGCGCCGTTCCGCCGGCGCTCGCGACCTTGACAGAACGGTTATCGAGCGCGAGGAGGTCCGTCTCAAGTTTCTCGTTCAGAGATTTCTGCTTGGAGAGCTCTACAGAGGCCGTGTCGAGCTCCGACTGCGTCATCTGGAGGGACTCCTCCAGAGACGTGTGCAATATCTGGGTAGGGGTACAAGACGTGAGTGAGCCCGGGTGGGTGACACAAAGGCGAAGACAATCAAGAGACAAGCTCACCCTGAAACGTGTCAACTCTTCAAGGATGCGCTTGTTCTTGTTCGCAAGTAGTACCTCTAGGCTCTTTCCGTGCTGTGCGTTCGCCTTGTCGGCGTTGGGGTCGGGGAGATGCACACCTTCCGACTCATGAGAAGACCAATCGTCGCCGTCTGCGTCAGAGGCGTCGTCGTCGAGACCGCCAAATTCGACGTACTATCAGTAAGGCGTGGGGATTAATTTTGACCTGTTTGCACGGCAGGCGTGTATGAACTGACCTTCATAATCTCGAGCTCCCTCTTAATCTCATCATAGTCGGCGTACGTCGCAAGCTTCTGCTTAAGTGTGCCCACTTCCACTTGCAACTCTGTCTTGTCCCTCTCTGCACGCCTCGCCAACTCTTCGTCGTGTTTCGCCAGTTGTGTCTGTGTGGTAGAAAGTTGTGATTGGGCGGAAATGAGTTGGGTCGTTAGGTCCGCATTGGTCGATTCAAGAGTGGACAGACGCGACTGGAGGCCTGTTATCCTGTACCACTGGTTAGACCGTTCAATATATGCGGCGGATAATCCGCAAACGCACATCTCTGTGTTCTCGCTCCCTGCCCTTAGCGCCTCGATCTCGGCACGTAGTTCCTCCTGTTATGCCGAGCATAAAATATAGTTAATGAAACAGACATCAAGGGGACGTACATTCCTTCCCTCGACGGCTGCGACTCTACTGTTCGCTCGCTCAAGATCGGCCAGAACCATGTCTGCCTCAGCCAAACGGGAAACGAGGTCCTGATCGGCACGAGAACTGGCATCCAAAAGGCGTGCCTGGTTAGTCTCGTTTGACAGTCGAAGTTCGCGAAGTTGTGACTTGTAGAG
This sequence comes from Leccinellum albellum, assembly GCA_038090015.1. NCBI lineage: Eukaryota > Fungi > Basidiomycota > Agaricomycetes > Boletales > Boletaceae > Leccinellum > Leccinellum albellum. The sequence continues at coordinate 47,011 of JBBPLX010000120.1, forward strand.
TGTAACTTGGCGCGTCAAGTCCTGTTCGCTGTAGCACGTACGGCGAACGAAAAAATGAAAGCGAAGATGATGGTGAGCCCCGACCTAACATGTGCCGACAGGTAAAGCTGCTCACCGTTCTTCATAGTTTCGCATGCGTTCGTCGTACGTCGCATTCAGCTCGTTCTCCTTTTGCGAGACCTTGTCGGCAATCACCTCGTCCATCTGGCTCAACGGACTCAATGAGCACCCCACCGCCGTCCGGATCCCGTTGTGGTCTCATGCAAAACGCTCACCTTGCCTTCCAGAGTCTCCAGCCTCCTCTTCGTACTCTCCAACGCGCCATTCTCCCGCTTCAGTTCAATACTCTCGCCCTTGAGTCTCACTACCTCAGCCTTGAGCGCACTAACTTCGGCAGTCAACGACACATTCGTCTCGGCGGTGATAGTTTGTTCCACAACTGCTTCGAGGAGAGGATACGGATCCGGGGCTTCTGCGAGGACTTTATAGACATTGAGGAAGGCAGACTCGGCGACTTTGGAGCGCTTCGTGAGGTTGTCGATCTCTTGTTGGTACGCTATACAGGATGGAATAGGGCGAAAGAGTTTGAGTGCAACCAACGCTCATGGTCGGAGGTAGAGAAGCATACCCTTGAGCAATCCCTTGAACGAATTGATTTTTTCGTCGTCTGGGATCTTCTTGAACTCTGTATGCGCACGGGTACGAATTAGTTCGATTGAAATAGGTTCCTGCGACGGGAGACATGCATGCTGAGCGTACCTTTGGTGCGCTCTGCTAGCCCCTTGCGACTGACTACGTTCTCTTTCTGGTTTTCAACGATATCTATACCTTGTGCGTCGAGCGTTTTCTGGAGTTCGTGGAGGTCGATGGCTGGTCCAGGGGGAGTCGGTGCGACGGCGCACGAGGGAGACGTTAACTACAGCTCGAGCGGATGAATTTGTGCCCACCTTTCCATGTCGTAAGTGCTCCAGAGAAGTTGTGTTGCACTGTCGAGCCCATGGCGACGTTGGCTCGGGCGGTGGCAGTCACTTACAACGAAGTGCCGCCACGTGAAATTGATATTGATCACGTGCTGCATCGCGTCGCGTCTTCCTTAGGCTGAGACTACATTCATCCACCCCGAACTGCATTATAATGAGTCTCAGCACAGTTTGGCATGTAATGTCATTCGTAAGTTCACCTCACTTGGTAACAGGCATTGGGTTTCATACATGGACTTTAATTTCTATTCCTACCCCTCAGGATCTTTGCCATGGCTGTTCTGCCAGTGAGTCATGGCCATGTCTTTTCAGCTATGGCCCCCATTGACCCTGAGCAAACTTTGATATCCAATGCCTTTGATTTCATACCCCCACCAACAGAAGCAAGATCTGTTGATGCAGCAAAAATACCCCTTTCTCAGAATATGTTAACAGGCCTGGAGGACCTCCATCTTAATGCAGTTTGGCACTACAAGAGGTTGCTTAGCAATTACCAGCATGAATTTCTCATGCTGTGGATATGGATACCTGTACTCACAGGTAGCAGATTAGACATGGGTCCACAAATGCTGATCTGTACTCATACCTGTGCTATTCCCTACACCTTCTGCTATGCCCCCATGCTCTCTCTCTCACCTGATGCCCAATAAGGACATGATAAGGATAATGTGACACCCACACCCCTCCTGTCCATGCCTCTCCATCTCACCCATATCCACACCACCTCCTCACCCTCACCTGACAATGACACATCACTTACTGTTGCATGCATGACACATTGGAGATATTGGTCATTCCAGCTATGCTAACTGCTTGCAACTATGTTATAACACCAGATATACTATGTGTTGAGCAGAAGAGCATTCCAGACATGGTGTTGAGTTTCAATAGCAGGTGATTGTATGCTTCTCTTTACTTTACACTGTTTGCATTGTTACAACATATTATACAGCTAATAATAGACTAACATGGTTGATGTTATTCATTTGCAGTTATCTTCAGCCCACCCTACAACTTCCCCTACTGTGGTGAAGCCAGGCATGCTTTGCCATTACTTTATCATTTTGTTGAGGATTCTTAGCTCCCTACTATGGTCTGTGCATCAGTTTGCATGATTCTGCATCTGTCCTTGTGATCATATATACTTGTTTTCCAAGTCATTTTCCCTTTTTATTCCTTAGTTTTGCACTTCTCAATTCTAGTAACCTTTGTGCTTCTTGTGCATGTGCCTCAGTCTCCAGTAAACTAGACATATTTTTACTTTTGGAACTCTACAGTATGGATAAGTGGCCCAGGGCTGTATGTGATCAGTATCTGCAAAGTGAATAATTGAGAATTGGGTGTGAATGTCTACTAGCTTTCCATGGTTAAAGTATGCTGGGTAGATTCTGGAGCTGGCGGACAGTGCCAGTGGCATCTTCAGCTACTAATCCACTATTAATTGGAATCTCAAAAAAAATGAATCGTAATTGCTGTCATAACTGTGAGACTGCCAGGCACCACAGGTAGTTCGAAAAACTGGGTTGTTCAAATTTGATTTGTGATCTCAGGCTAATCTGGCAGATATCTGACATTGCAGTAGCACATAGCCAGAAACAATTGAAAGTCACTGTATATGCATTGTGGGTGCAGGAGATGATTCTGAGCAAGCAAAGGACATCAGCAATAGATGATAACCCAGCAGGTTCCCAAAATATTTCATCTACAATGATTGCATTGAGCTTGTATTGGCTGAATAGCTTCAATCCAGGTGGAAAGATGATGATGAGATTTTTTGGAACGCCAGTGGTTAGACTCGTCTTTAAGTCATCCTCAATGTCATGTTGAACAGTAATGTATATCTGAAGTATGGGGCTGGGCCCAGGCCTAGCCAATTAATAGTTGTTAATAGATTATATAGTAATGAATTATCTATAGTTGACTTATACTAGTGATTTGGAAGATATTTTCACTGATCAGCAAACTAGCCATTAACTAGACAGAACTGGCCAGAACTGGATAGAATCCCTAGTGTGACAGACACCCACAGCAAGGTTCCTAACTGGCTAGATCTGGACAGTTACCCCCTAGACTGTGACAGACTGTGACAGAATTTGACAGAGTGGTGACAGTGTGACACAGAGCCTGATAGTATGACAGAGTCTGACAGAATTGTTACAGAATGTAACAGACTACTCAAGAACTTTCATAATTCACATTTCTGATTATAAAATCACATCCATTGACAATTATAC
>JBBPLX010000121.1:0-50215 GCA_038090015.1 Leccinellum albellum
ACCGAGCATTAAGTGTGGGAACGGACCAAGGTCTGAGCTTCCTTTCAGAGTAGGATTTCTGCAATCCAATAGGTCTAGACCGAGGGCGATGTGTTTCAGCTCTGAAATTTGCTTTTCAAGGCATGATCTTTTGGAATCCGCAATCCAGATACTCTATGGATTTAAAGGATCAGTAATCTGGATCGTCTTTATAATTCAAATGGCGTGATGATCGCAGGCAATCCAAAATCCAGATAGCTTGAGATAGCTTACAGATTTCGAATGGCGTGATTGTTGCTTACGTGTGGATCAGCGTCACGTTCGTCAGTCTCCTCTTATCTTTTTCCCTCTACAATTGCTGCTTGTTCTTTTCATGACATCGTCTTCAAATCCGTCGTCGGTCATACAACCAACAGTGTTGGTTATTGAAGGGGTCCGTTTTCGTCATTCGGACGTAACGGATGGTCGAATATCCTTGGAACGATTGCATCGAGATTTCAAGTACCAATCATTTGGCGACGTTGAACTTCCTCCATTGCGCTGGTGGCCGACAGGCCCTTGCATGGCATCACCATCATACCTGTTACCCAAGGTACTTCAGATTCCTGTAAGGGTACTCTCGCTTGTATGCACTCTCCTATCGCGAGTACGTTCCCAACTTTTTCCTCCGCTAGTGGATTGTCCTTATTGACTTCATGATATCAACAGGAATGTTGGGCGACTGGGACGACATAAAATCTACTTGCTGGATGAGAACCGTAAGGAACTCCGACGGACATGAATGCTTCCACAACAACTCCATATTCAGTCTGATATCACTTCACAGGTCGGAACTCCTTTCCGATCTGTATTTGACGCTCGTGAGCTCTTCTCGGAACGTAAAAGCGAGATGAATGCCATCCCTGCGAATGACCTACATGTCGGTGACCTCGTTATTGTCGAATCCAAAATTCGTTGCTACAACATTGGACATGCCCAATCCCTCCAAGGTAGTTGGACCCAATGGGCTATGAAATTCGAACTTGTCAACGTCTCCCTACTGCAAAAAAATGCTCGTGTCGTCCACTCCATTGACGAGGACGATCCCCTTCGAATCTGACGTATGTCTTTCCCCTCATCTTCTAAATTTCCTTTTCTAACTTTCCACGGCCGCCATGTACATACACTTTCATGCTCAGTAACTACTCGCTGTATCCGTTACCGACCTCTCAGTACTGCTTCTATGATTCTCTGCTTGTATTAGTTCGTCCTTCTTTTTTGTATTTCGTTTCCTCCTCACACTAATATTGCTTCAGTATGTTTCGTTCTCCATCCAGTTTCGGTCCCGAGTTTCTGTTCGTCCAGATTGTAGTTTCTCTCACATTCCGTATTCATCGCCCTTCTCCTCAAAACCTACGAGCAGTAATGGTCTGAGTCCTTGCCTAGTATTGCTTCTATCGTCGTGATCTATGTATCATTTCCATTCCGGTGCCCAATTTCCGTTTGCGTTCAGTTATGGTACGTCTTAATTGAAACGACATTAATCTTGAGCTCACATCACTCCAGTTAAAAATAAATTGGTATACTTTCCTGTTCGCACTCGCGTTCACTGTATTTGTATCGAGTATATCTCCAATAATTGTTCATGTCACTCTCTGATATTGATCTCGAACTCACATCACTCTAGTTAAAAATCAAACAAGTACTCTTGGTTCAAATCTTCTGCTTATTGACACTTGGTATAATCTCTTATTCAAACTTGTGTCCACTGTATTTGTAACGATCTTTCATATGTATCCCAGTGATTGTACGTGTTATTATGCAACATTGATCTCGAGCTCATTTCACTTGATAGAGTTTCCTGTTCGCACTCGCGTTCACTGTATTTGTATTGATCTTTGATGTATATCTCTTGAGTTTCTGTCCGCTCCTGACTTTCTGTTCATCCATACCTATATTGTTTCTAACTCACAGTAACACTCCTTCATAGCCTTCGTATCGCCTTCCACCCACTTTTCATCAAGTCCTCACCTATTGCACCTATCGTCAAAATCTTCAATCCATTCCTGACTTACGGTTTGTTCATACCGGTATTGTTTCCAACTCGCACTCACGACATCATCCACTTTCTCTCATGATTAAGCCCTGATCACCACAACCTCTCAGTCACAGTTTGTACTTACCATTACTACAACGTATCTGATTTCCTTCCATCCCCCGTCTGTCTTTCACATCTCAGACTATAACTTGTTATTTCTAAGTCTGCATTCGTTCCTTCATCCTAATCCTCTCGTTCTAACTACGATCCCTTCCTCTTTGTTGTATACGTCTACTTACTCGAGCATCCATCTGTCCGAATCTAAACCTCATCTGTATCTACTTACTGACATGTAATACACTCTGCTCGATCGATAATCACACTGAGACGGCGGAAAAACCATCAACACCATACTGTCTATTAAAATTGCCAATGCGTTTTGAAACCCAAAATTGATCGCAAATCAAACTGTGAATGCCCATCCCACCCGAAATTGAAAACCGATACACACAGGGGGTTTATTTTCACATATAAAGTAGCTAACAAACTGGTCCGTTCGTCTCGACCACGATGGAAGGCCAAATTAACAGTATGTATCGACTTGGTCATCCATAGACATCATTCATCCGACCTTTACAGTCTCATATCCGCATGATAACCGCATAACGTTTCACTTTGAACAGTTACTAAATTGGGTCCAGGGACTGCCCGGAGGGCTTTGCTATTTTAGAACTCGACGAGACTTTCAGAGTCAATGTCTGTCCCGGCGATCCGCTGGGCGTCGAAGTTCGATGCATGTAATAGTGTCTCGAGGCTCAATATCAATGTCAATGAATTCATGGGCAGAAACATACACTAAACCTCGGCCGAACTACTAAATACAGTATATATGTGACAAGTCGAACTTCAACGAAGGCTGGCGCCGTAGGCGACTTTCGAATCGCAAGTTGGATGTGATTTGAAGGTCGGCACTGCATATGTCATGGCCATGGGCTCCCCGAGTCACCGGGGATTCCCAGCCAGCACTACCAAACCATCGGCCCATTGTGTAGTAGAACAAAAACATAATGCCCACTGGCTGGATTGAACAACCGACCTCATCATGATCATGTTTTACAAGTGACGCGCTCTACCACTGAGCTAAGCGGGCTCTATGTCTTGGCCACTTTGAGCATATTTACTTCCCACTACCATCCAGACCAGTAAAAGCGTGAGAAACTTACGCATAATTGGGGTTCACGCGTTCACGCCAGGATGCATTGTCTCCATCCTTGTGACTCTAGTGTGGTCTCCCGTAGGCTAAGTAGGAAGACAGTCGTTCCTACTCTTCCAATGAATCTAATGGGCAACCGCCCATGCGCACACACAATGCTTTCAAGTCGCTCCGATCTAATTCACCCAGACGAACACGGGGAGCTGGGACGGGTCGATGCGTCGAGATCCATCCTTCAGCCTATGGCTGACCGACACTGATTGGCACTGGATCCTCAGTGACTCTGTACATGTCTCCTTGAAAGGCCAGTCTCTGAATTCCTGAATAAATTCTCTTGAACGAGTCTGTGATCTTGTCCTCGCGTCTCATATATGAAGTCAGCCTCTTTAGAGGTTTGATCATTCGAATCATATGCAACTGTTACGGGTCTTGGCCCTGATAGATGATGCACACGATCCACAGCTCGCCGTGGGCCCTGTTCAAGTCTGTTCGTAGGTGTAAGCCTCACTGCTTACCAGTCACGTGTCTCGTCTATTGACTACATAGGCTAGTCGCCACGACGCGAACGGACCAAATTATTAGAGGAAAGAATTCAATACATTCAGAAGCCTCACCTCTCATCTGGAACTCACCAGACTGCTCAAAGTATCTCGCCAATGCAAAGGCCTTTGCATGGCAGTAAATGGCAATGGACCCCCATCATTAAGGCTACTCAATGATATGCACGATGAGTCGGAGGTGCAAAATAAGGGAAATTGCACACTTCACCGCAGCAGCACACTCAGAGTTGTTACCCGTCATGAGGAATAATAAGTGTTTCTTACTCATGCTGACTTCTGACTTATTGGACTGCATCGTTCCCAATTATCCTTAAGTTCCGGGGACCTCAACGATAAATTGGCCATGGAGGAGATCGAAGTACAGAACGCATGAGATAATACTAATTCCTAGCATTGTCATTGATCAGCGAAGCAGAAAGGCGCATTTCAAAGATTGTAGATAGGTGTTGACGGACGGTGGAACAACTGTTGTTTTTCACAAGACTGATTGTCGCCCAGTCTAATATCAGAGAACCCAGACAATAAACATATTCGACATGCTGAGGGTTACACCAGCTTCATCCTCTTCTTTTCATCCTCTTCTATCTTCGTTTCCTTTGCTTTCTTGGGAGTAGATAGTGAAGGGGTTGGTGAAGCACTACGCTTGCGTTTCATAGAAGACTCGGCCTGTTTTGATCTCTGCTTGGCGAACATGGCCATGATGCCGTCTTTGCGGTTGGTGATAGGCTCGATGAATTTAGCAGACTCCGTGCCGACCTTGCCGACCTCCTTTGCGACTTGATAACTAGAGTACAGTGAAGAGAAGTAGCATATTAAGTATAGGACCGAGCACAGACCATTGCAGTGGGGCCTCAGTATCCTTCCAAGGGTGGAGCAGACGAGAGAGATCCGATGACCAAGACTGAGCAGAGGTATCTAACCAACGGTTGATCTCTTCGGAGGAGGAAAGGACGACCGGTTGTCGGTCGTGTAACCAGCTCAGGGATTTGCTCGCGTTGGTAGTGACAATTGCAAACGTGTACGTTGGTTTGGACTGACCTAGAAGGCAAGCTGAACATGGAGGGAAAACAAGTCGAGAGAAAGGTACTTTTTTCGTTCACTTCATCATACAAACCGGCCATGAGCATCACTTTGCTGTCGGAGTGCTTGATAAAGTGAGGCAATTTCTCCTTCCCTTTTGTCTGCCACTCATAATATCTGGCTTGCATCTAGTATTAAGTCCCGTAATCGGTATGAAAAGGCGATACTATACCCTTGGCAGACGACAATACAGCGGTTCTTTCCTCGGAATTTGTTCCACATACCAATGCCTTCCACAATATTTTCAGAGCGGGCGTTTATTGCCTGAGCATGTTCTTTTCCGTAGTGAACTCCCCATCGCATGGTTTGCATGATGAGAGAAGTGGAGGCGGGGTCGTTGGAATCGGACTCTGGGTGTGTCGTTGCGGGGCCCGCACTAGTGCGTTGTCTGATAATGGGCGCGTTCGTGTTCGGAGCTATATTGTAACGGGGCTATTTCGTCAAACGTGAAGCGAAGAGAGCCTCTCGAGACTCGCGGGTAATGTGACGAACCACAAAATCGAGCTCGTTGACCCACTCGCCAATCGCGAGGTGGGGATAGCCAGGTAACCCACGAACCTGAGCATGCTAGACGTGATCGCGTGGTCAGTGTAAAAAGATCTGATGTGAGGTCGCCTGAATCACCTGCAGACCCAGTGCATATCTCCCGCACATGTTTGTTGCTTCGCAAACTGTCTTGCACTCAATGCACTGGAGCCCCGCGGCGACTTCCGAACAGGTGCCAGATGTCCTGCGCGGCGTGGGAGTAATTTCCCGAGGATCAGCGCTTCAGCCCCAGACTTCATGGAATGTGACTGTAAAATGGGAGACCACCATTGGTTGCAATGGTTTGTATTTTGTCCCCGACGCCCACTTTGGGGCACGAGCTGAAGCATGCTCGATGTCACTTATCTATATCGTCGCCCGAAGTGTACTGAGTATACACCGTTGTTGATGCTGGCCTCGCAGATGCGCGATTCAAATCTTCACTATGATGTAAAGAGGTCAGATCCCTTAGGCCATGCATATTAAGCGGCAGCTGCAAAAGCCCTACCCTTCCTTGCATGCTGACCCATCGTATCCACCTATGTCTTTTCAGGGAGTGACCACTCGTGAAATCTCCTCAAGACCTATTGACTCCTCGGTTTGTCCGACGTCCGCGAGATCCGTCCGTGCTCCCAGGCCGGAGCCATGGCCAGAAAGTGTCACTGACGAGCCAAAGCCAGTGTCGATCCCTTCTCCACACCGTTCTCGAATGTTACGCGCATGTAATGCCCATATAATAAATCGAGGCGTTAAAGTACACGGTGGTATAATCACCGAGAAGTACCCCGCTATGGTCAAACTCTCCCCGGAGGGATACTCCCATAGTACAGGATGGTCATGGTGCTCGGAATCAACGCCCTGCGGCGAACAGTTAATATATCCGCCACTCGTTGGGCACCATTCAAGTTGAACTTCAAGTGGGATGAAAGCAATGTAAATGATGAAGCGGGGGCGTACGAAGGAAAGTAAATAGTGGCATCCCAGGCTATCAAGTTCATGTACCGATTGACTGCATCATGAACTGCTAGATTGCAAACATGCAATGCACCGTATATCAGTTGCAAGATATTAGCCACTTCACTCTAAATACTATTGATACTGTGCGCCAAGCAAAATGACAAATCTAGTATTTGAAAGGTGGACGCTGTGGTCGAAAGAACCACAGCTACCATTAATAAATTACGCCCTGAACAGTTGTGATCATCACATACCTGTATTCGATGTGTGTGTTGAAACGTCACTAATACTAACAATGAAAATAATGATCGCCAAGAAAAACAACAGGAGAGTGACAAGGATAACTCCTGACTGATCATACATTGCCCATACACGGAGGATCATTACAACTGCATTTCACCATTATGATATACTTTTTCTGAGAATGATGACATACAACTCACGATCAGCTGCAGCGACAAGTATGACGTGCGCTCATCCTGATATAAGAACCATTATTCTACCTTGACATACATGTGAACTGACTAGAGAGGAATTAATGTGCTCACAACTAGTCGACGGATGCAAATTAGACCGAGTTTAAGTTGGCAAAACGAGGGTAGGACGAGTACATACAGCTATTAGGCATGTGCTCCAGTACACTTGTAAAGTCGCTGTTATAAGATCATTTATCTGTGCAGGCCCGTGTACGAATGTATTTCCGACTTGAGTGCAGAGTTTTGCATTTCAAATGGGATGGTGTACTGAATGCAGGAGTTCTAACGAACCACTCGAAATCAGCATTCTGGTGAGGTACTATGGCGACAGACCCACGTGAAACCACAAGGACCAACATAGCGAACCTGTGACAACACTCAAATCACCATAATCAACCGGGAGGAAGCTCAATACCTACCATAATGAATAGTACCGTCGTCCATGTCCAGGGTTTCCTCTACGATTTTATCAGCAATCATGTCTATAAAAATATTTGCTTGATCCAGATATATTCAACCTACCTATGTAAGTGAGTGAGTGCAACTGCCTGCATATAATACGGCATGGTTCTTTACCTCATTTGGGAAGGCAAGGATTGAGGGCATAGAGGTTAATGCATGCATTGTCAAATTGGAAGCAAATGTATCTACTCACCATAATCATGTACTATAGCAGTAAGGCAAATAACTGCAATACGTTTGTGTTATTGAACCTATAGAAGTGACGATGAGCATCCCAGCCAAGTAGTTAGTCTGTTCAAGGTAGATCAGTGTCGACTCCAGAGCAGAGGATATAGTCCTGACAGATGAAGAAAGTACTCCGAGGCTGACGAAATAGGATGACTGACATTAAGAGAGACTGGGCGAGCAAAACTTGTGATCCGACTGAGCAGCTTCTCGGGGCGGATTATACGTATCGTTAGAGCTATCTTTGCATTGATTGGAAACCCTTAGGTTCAGCTTCGAGCGCAACGATATCGACAACTAAAACGGGGACTTGTCAGTAATAATTTAGTTTATTGAAACAGGTTTCTTTGTCACTGAAAACTCATGTTGCTAATCCATTTCGAGTTTGGATTATGGAATGGAAGCCTTCGCAGTCACAACCGCACACGTACGATGGGCCGGGAGCCGCCAAAACCACCGCCATGATGTGAACCGCTTCGACCGACACGTCGTTTGGGCGCTCAAGCCTAAAGTCGACATCGGCTCGGGGCACACAATTAAAGGCACACACTCTCGATGCTGCGCACGGTGCGAGGCCGTATGCATGCGTGTCTTCGCGGAAGCATGATGCGATGCGCTAATAACCTAGTCCCGTGGACGCGATGCCATTTCCAAAGGGTCATAGAGAACGACAGGCTGTGTCACACGCCCCCTTTCTTTCTCTCTTTTAGCGCCATTATCCCAGGGTTACGTTGGGAAGTGGAAACCGAAATCACGCACAGAACCTTGACACACATTGCGTGCCGCCCGTCATCGAGATCTGGGGTGGCACGGGAGCGGTTCCTCCCCTCTTTCCTTCCCCCTAGGTGTAATCGTGTTATTGGGATTGATGACAAAGCGAGTGGGGATAGGACGTCGGGATGGCGATAATGCCTTCTTTAATGAAACCCTCCTAGTCATTCTTTTTCAGTCGCCGACGAGTCTAAATGGCTCGAGATACGGTCATTCAAACATGCAAATGCCAGGTGACTGGTGATGCCGGGATACCGAGGAAGGGTCGTGGGTGAATGGACGATCGATATCGTAGCGGCACTGGTGCCGAACTGGCAGGCATCTGATCCCTGAATGACCCTCGACAGGATCCTGAGTGGCGCAATCCTGATTGGCAGGTCTTGGGTGAATTCACCCTCATTCTTATCGCAGAAAATCTGAGCATGAGGCATGGATGCTATGGATATGGGGGTTCCTATACCGGTTGCTCGACCATCAACCAAAGACGATTGCCTAGTTTGAGTTAGCCAATCAATTTAGACTTGCGGATCTATCTCTCATCTCAACGTGCGCGTGAACCGTGTGCGAGGCGCAAAGGTGGCAATAATAACTGGTTAACCAGAGATAACCCTAAGCGCACTTCACAGAGCATTAACAGGCTGATTACTTCAACAAACGAGCACAACGCACATGCACATAGCTCAAATATCAAAGACAAATAAATAATGGTCGTCATGCTCCTTCCGTCACCAAATAATCGTAGTCGGAGTTCGTACGCGACATAAGATTTTGACGTTGTCCAGTTTAGTGGTGGCTAGGGCTTGAGAGATGCCTACTGACTCTGGCTCTGAAACTGATTACATGTGATTCTATGGCGGAAAAGACCGATTCCTGTCGCTTGTGTACGATTCCTGTGCGATGAGGTCTTCGTCGGAGACTTGACTCGACTCGGAAAAACTGGTCGGATCATCTGGCGCATTGACGCTGGTGTCTTCCGGACAAAATGTCTCAGGCATCTTCGACATCGACACAGATAGAAATACCGAAAGCATCTAGAGCTGAGGGTGCGAATACGAATCGACTAAGATTCGCGACCAAGTCCATTTATGAAATGGATATCCATACATCCGAGAGGTCGATGTTCCGGGAGACGGGAACTGTCCGGTACGCTGACAGGGAAACCATGCTGATCGCCAGCGGAGGTGATTTGGAAACTTCCGTCGGATATTGCGGTGAGTAAGCGTACAGAGCTGCGATCAGGTCGGACCATTACCGCAGAGGACGGGGTCGTGGGTATGCGAAGCGAGGGCAAGCGAAAAGTGTGAAATGAAGGGCATCGGGAGAAGTCGCAGCAGAGATAACGGCCAAGCGCCAATTTCGGAAGGGATGCTAGGGGACGCTAATAGTAGCGAATAGTCCAGACCAGGAAATGTCCGGGAAGAGATTCGGGGAGGGACGAAAGGGCGCTTCGGGGGCGCGGACCGAGAGCAAGAAGAGGACGTGTGGATGTTAAAAGAGACGGTGACGAATTTTCCGGTTTGATTGTATTTAGGGTTGGCCCTTGGCACTGCGCATTGGACAATTCCGCCTGAAACAGTTTTGCAACTTGAAATTAGGATTCTTTTCGTACTTTCTCGTCGATAACGGTTGAAGCGAGTATTTTCAGTTGCAGAAATAATTGAAGTATCAGCCTCAAGTAAGTTTAAGAGCAATTGAAGAGGCGGAAATACTTAACTTGCGACTTATGTAATCTGGCAAGCATCTTCTCACGCTCTCCGAGTCGAGGACTCTCCCCATCCCACTATCTCTGTTCGGTGCATCATATCCCTGCGCGTCCCATTGCATCGGGGACTGAACTGCTGCTCGTTCTTTAAATCTAACATGGAACTTTGCTGAAGCGCTAGCGCAGGCTCCTCCCCTCAGGCTTGTTTATATGCGTCGCCAATCACTGCTTCCGCTGCTTGGATTGACGACACTGGTACTGCGCGTCTTGTCCTCTACTGTATGCTGGTTTGTCGAATTTGATGCTAAGCAGCCCCATCTTAGATCCGTTTTTGTTAGATGATTGCGGTGGCGAAGCACGCGTAGGTACTAAGCTGCCGTGACGACGGTCAAGACAATGTTCAGTGCTAATGGCGTGGCCCGTGAGTGTACATCGCTGTTGATGCTGACGGCAGATGCGCAATTCCAAGTGCAAGACGATCCCTGTCAACGCATATCATCAACATGAATCCCCTGGGCACTTTCCCTCGCTGTGTCCCTCGGGAGTCCCCGATTGTCCAGACTAGAGAATAGGAATAAAGATGCAATGATAGGGACCAACATTGTGAATATGGTGGTACTACCCGATGTGATGCCAGGTAGTTGAGAAGTCGAGTACCACTGCCATATTAATGGCGACAGCGCGTTAAACCAGTTCAACGAGCATGGCGTTTGCATGTTCAAGTCGACTCCAGTGTATCGCCGTACGTAGCATTTTAAACAACGACTTTGCGGACGTCTTCTCTGTAGCGCGATGGGGTGTGCTAATGTCCGTCATGAACTCAAGACTGCATTCCCAAAGAGTTGATGAGCATGACGTGGACCGACAACCTCCCTCGTCTTATTTCTCTTCTAGGACGCCATTATTATCTCAGAGTTATTAGGTTGGGGTGCTGGAAATATAAGTTGGTACATGCTGCGTGCCCGCCATCATGACATCGAGATCTGGGGTGGCGCAAGAGTGGCCTCCCTCTCCTCTAACCGGCCCATCAAGCCCAGGGTAGATTCGGATCGATGATGATCAAGCGGGTGGGGGGAGATAGGACTCATCGGGATACAATAATGCCTTCTTTGATGGGTTCAGTTAGGCCTTTATTTTGGTCACCGATGACGGTTCAATTGACAAGCGAATGCATGGGGAATATGATGTTGGGCACGAGCGAGGGCAGGCGCATCAGATCGTTGAATTCAGACACCCTTTCGAGAGGCCTATTGAACTGAGCCGAGCCACGTAGGCGACAGGATCAGTGTGGCGCAATATGTACTTATCTGACTGGAAAAGAGGCGACCTCGCCCTTATTCTTATCGCAGAAAATCTGCGTGAGGTGATGTGGGGGTTCCTAGATTGTTTGCCCGACCCTGAACCGAAGACAATTTGTCTAGTAGCTTACGCTGACTAGTCGATTCAGCTCCGCCGATCTATCGTTGTACCACAACGTGCGCGTGAACTATGCATGAGGCGCAAAGGGAGGGCGGCGATAACCTGTCTTGTGGGAAATAGATATCGATGCCCCGGTTACGGAACATCAATGGGCCGATTACCTCAACAAACGAGGACGACATACAATCACATATCTCGAACACGAGAAGAAAACAGGTGGTGGTCTACAACAGACATAATTGCGAGATGTAAAGAGATCTACTTCCAAGTGCCGTCAGCCGGCCTCTACGGGTTGCACTGCATCATTGTGTGGTGGTAAAGATTCCGGGCTAGCTTGATCAAGCAAGGAAATGATGTGGTCAATAGCCGTCATGCTCCTTCCTTCTCCAAACAATCCAAGTTGAAATTCGTACGCGACAGAAGAAATGGAACTGGTACTATTGACATGGTTCATCTCGATGTTCTCCAGTTTAGTAGGAGGGCTCGAGAGACGCCGGACGCTGAAACTGGCCGCATGTGATTTCGTGACGGAGAGTACCGATTCCTGCCGCTTGTGAGGAGTGTGCGGCTCCTGCGCGACGAGGTCTTCATCCGAGGCCTGGCTCGACTTGGAAACGCTAGTCGGATCATCCGGCATGTCGATATTATTGCCTTTGCTGGACAGAACGTCTCCGACATCGTCCACGTTGACATAGACGGAAATACCGAAAGCATCCAGAGCTGAGGGCGACGAATACAAATTGACCGAAGAGATTCGCGGCTCAGTCAGCATAGTTGCCATCAAAGCGAACGAGCTATCGCGGGAAAGAGCAGGGTTGTCGTCTACAAGGCCAGTGGCGTTCATGCGCAGTCCATCGACGGACATCCATACATCCAAGGAGGTCGGTGTTCCGACTGGACTCCAGGGGGAGGGGAGACGGGAGTTATCGGGTATGCTGACAGGGGAACCTGTAAAGCCACGGTGATCGCCAGGGGAGATGATTTGGAAACTTCCGTCGGAAATTGTGGTGGGTGAGAGTACAGAGCTGCGATCAAGTTGAACCATTACCGCAGAGGACGGGGTCGTGGGCGTGTGAGGTGAGAGCGAGCGAATAGTATGAAATGAAGTGCTTGAAGCCTGGGAGGCCAGGAAAAGAGATGGGCTGCCGGGCGGGTGTGCAGCTGGGGGAGTCACGGTAGAAATACGGCCAAGCTCGATTTCGGAAGCGAAACTGGAAGATGCCAACAAGTTGGGCGTAGCGAATATACCAGACCAGGAAATGTTCGGGAAGGGAGTCGGGGCAGGATGGAAGACGTGTCCAGGATTGGAGGGGGAACGCTTCGGTGACGCGGACCGAGAGGGAGAATGTAAAGACGTGCAGGCGTTGGAAGAACCCGCGGGAGAACCCGCTGCAGATGGAGGACGTTTCAGGGGTGTCGGGTCCTTTACCCGGGCGCCACCCGTAAAACGCGACAGGCTGGTTTGGGCGGCACTCGAAGTGGGTCGTTGCTTAGCGATAACTGGGGTTGGGAGCGCTGCCGCGGCGGGCGAGGACGGTGACCTGCGGAAACAGCATGTTATGAAGCGCAGGAAGGCGAGCCAGAGGGCCATGAGGAAACCCGATGGAGGATGGACCTCGGCTGGCTGTGCCATTGTCGCGCGATGCGGGGTAGCTCACTGAGAAAGGATGGAAGGGGTGTGCGAGTGAACGAGGGTGAGGGGGCTGACAAGGCTGACATTCTGTGACATTAGTTACTGGATCGATCGTCGTCGACCTCGCGCTCGCAACGTGTCGCGCTGGGCTGATGCGGACGTTATCCGTAAACCCGTAATGAAAGTCGGATGTCTCTGTGATGAAGTTCCTCCCCCCTCCTCAGCCGCTCCCCCTCGTTCGGCTTCGGTTTTATTTCTCGGTCAGCGCAGCACGCACGCCCAATGCACTCTTCCAACGACACTCACCATAACCATTCAACTGGCCCTCCTTCTCCTCCTGCCCCTCCTCCCAGGTTTTCCCCGCACTCCGACTCAGGGCTCAGCGTCTCCTCCAGCTCATCCAGCGAGGTCAGTCCTGCTCTCTTTGTGGCGAATAGCCGGTCGTGCGACGGCTAAACAGATCACGCGCCACTGCCGCGTACTCATTGCCCCGCCCAACCCCCGAACCTACTAATTTCTGGCCTCCTCAGATCATGGGCACTCCCTTTGATCTCGGCGCACAGCGTTTCGAATATCCATTCCCCAAAGCCCAGGGCTCACCAACCGACCCTTTCCTCCCGCTATCGTCCTCCATTAGTTCACATTCCCACGCCCAATCACCTCCATGGTCCATTCACATCTCAAAATCCTTCCCTCTCACCCCGCCTCCGCTTGGTAAATTTACAGCGCATCCAAAACTGCGCTCTGCCAACGTACGCGAACCCCCCGTGCCTCCTGGTCTTGTAAAGAGACGAAGCCGCGTCAATGGCGTGCAACACCAGTCCTCTTCCGAGGAACCAAGTGACAAAAGCGATGTCAACGACGAAATCGCGCGAGCAAAAAGATCCCCGCGCTTTGTGCCAACGTCCAGTTTGACTGGCATTGCTCCACGACATTCGTCCAAGTCGGACGGCGCAAAGCTCAACTCATCAGAGATGATCCCCGTGAAACAAGCCGCCTCTTTCCTCATCGGGTCTCTCTACCACCCCACTGTCGAGGGCCCTGCAGTGCTAGCTACGTCTCCTAGTCCAGCAGAGCGTACTCCGCGTCTACCGGTTGTGAGTGCCTCTGCTTACAATGCTTGAATTGCCACATAGAGAACGGCAAGTTGCACACCCGTTCCTTCCCTGTCTTCTTCGCGATCAGCCGACAAGTCATGCTTACCATCTGAACTCGCAACCATCAGCCGCAGCGAGAGAGAAAAGCGAACCGTATGCGCAATGAGCTACACTCTTTTTCCGTCTATTGTTGGATAATCGCCAGCCAGCGTGAGTGAGGCTCTTCTCTCGCAGCGAGGTCGTGTTTCATGCGTTTTGTTCTAGTATGTCAATGGGTTTTTCGGTTTCTTGGGTGGGTTTCGAGGGCCTAAGCCAGAGGTCATTGTCTCAATATGCAGTACGCCCTTCCGCATGTCCGTGGACAACAGCTGACTCGTCCACCAGGCGCTAAGCCTTGCACGTCTACAAGCACAATATATCTATTCCATTGCACATCTTATTCCCATGCATGCCCTGCACCACACTCATCCTGTATAAATGAAATGGCTTCCTTTTGATCAGATCACATATGCCCTGAAGGCCTTTACACCGCAGTCATAGTCTTTTATGCAATCTACGATTCCATCCTTCTCACGCTGGGCGCTGTCACCTTTTTGTTCTGATGTTCTCGCTTGCCGCACGTTCATTTCATTCATTATTCTCTTGGGACCCCACATCAAACATACGCATGTACTACTACTCCCCACCCACATCGTACAGCCTCTCGTTCCACCGCCTTGACCTTGAGTTCATCATGGGGATATCCTTAATGTCTTGTCTCACGTTAGCAGACATGTCACCATCTTCCGTAGGCCTCACCTGCAATCAGAGCTAAAATTCGAATGCAAGCGAAAAAAATCCGATCCTGCCTTCTGGGGCTCAGTAAGCGCAGAATTGTCAGAACCATACTAGTAAGTATGTATTTTAGTCCTAAACCACTACAGTTACGTACCCAACTGACAGCTGCCCATCCGCAGCACACTGCCTACATACATCGGGGGCGATGCCCCGTGAGAGTGGTACTGGAATACTTAATCTCGTCCGACGGACATACACCATCCTGACGACCCTTTGCTCCTCGCGGTATCACGTCGACCGGCATGATCCAATATCCTAACGAGAAAGAGCCTCACTCAGATTGGGTAAACCCTACTGAGAGCCAACGAGGCGCGCCCTCGTTCAGCCAGAACCCACCATATTCGCCCCCACCTGGTCCGTTTGGTCATAGCGGCAGTTACGCGACGCTGCCCCAGGCGCATGCGCAAAACTACATGTCCCCGCAGAGTCCTCCGCCCCGCTATTCGTACGACCAGAACCAAGACAGATCGGCGTACGATTCAGACGCCAAGAGCCCAGTAATCCCTTACAACGCATACGGTGCGCCCGGGTCTCCCCTTCGAGCCGCTCCTTCCGCCTTCTTGCCGTCGTCATCATCGATGCAAGATGGCAACAGCGACGGCACGATGTCCCTTGGCTCCTTCTTTGGCAGCCAGGGCACCCCGCTCATGTGGCAACGCCCCGCGCCGCCTCAGCTGCCCTACTCGGCCTTCCCACCCATGTGTCTCCTCTCGAACACCAAGGACTTGACGGACGGGTTCCCGTTGGTGCCGCCCCCGTGTACGCTCGATTTGCACCCTTTTGCGACGCACGACGTAACCGAGGTGGACTGGAAACGGTGAGTGCTGACTTCGTTTGGGTGATCGTCACATTGACAAGTTTGCGCCTGAATCAAGGTTCTTGGAGGACGTGAAGAAGGCAGCAAAGTTGTCCACTTCACAGCGTATCAAATCAAATGTCATCCCCTTGGTCACCGGAATGAGTTTCCTCAGTGCGTCATCCTGCTCTTCCGGGTACCTTTTATTTACAAAGTCAAAAATGCTATTCACCTGCAGCCGGATTCATGGCGACGTCTGCGATCGAGAAACGGATGAAGAACAAGAACCGGCGGGCGGCCAGCGATCTGGTGGATAACTGGAACTACGTTTGTATCTATGCGGATCTTGTGTACCCAGCGTTTGCTGACGCGCCACGACAGTACTTTTTCGGACCGAGACGGATGGAGGTGGCGCTCTGTCAAGGGTCTGAGCGTCTGAGTGGTGAAATGGGCGCTGCGCCCTTCGGGGATCCGAACTACCGACGCAGCCATCATCGGCGCTCGTCCTCTTCGTCGTCGTCCTCGGATGAGGGACATGGACGCATCCACCGTAGGCGCTCATTCTCTTCGTCGTCCTCCGATGAGGGACACGGACGTAAGAGGTACGGTAGGAACAGTGACAAGCAGGCTCGCAGGGCTGCGCGGAGGGAGAGGCGGGAGGAGAAGCGGGAGAGGAAACGAGAACGACGAGAGAGGAAGGCACGTGGGGAGAACGAACTGCCATACCAGCTGGTTGTCAGTCCCATCTGAGTGTGGGTAACGCATTCGAGGGAACGGACGTTTGGGGTCGCGGTATTTATTGCAACCTCGTGTAATACGTACGGAGATGGTAGGCTCTCCGTCAATCTGCATACCCTCTGTCCCTACATACATTCACAACGCTATTCGAGCTCTACGTTCGTCAGCTAGTCTCTTCGTTCAAGTTGATCCACCCAGATTATCTCTGTCCGTACTTATAGTTATTGTTGTCCTTCACTTCTCACTTTTATGCGCTGTGGTCGTCCCTGACCCAGCCCTCTATTAGTTTGGGTGATTGTTCAAGAGTACGGACACATCTTTATGGTCGAGATTTCTAGCGCAGAGACTCTTCGCGATATTGACGCTGACGTCATGCGGTCAAACTAACTCAGTTACTCTTCTGACTCGGAGTCCTTGTTTGGACGGACGCCCGAAAACTTCCCTCAGAATCATAATAGTCTCCTACGTCCACTTGCCAGGGTCTGGGTATCTAACTAAAATGGGGCATCGGAAAAATATCGTCTACACATCTAGTTTGTTGCACTTGGTGACTTTGACCTAACTACTTTCATATTCTTTTCTAGGCGACTAGTACGCTCCCCGGGTCAATCGCCGTCCCATCGTCCGAGCAACATGGGATGGCAACGAGAAGTAAGAGTCCCTACGATCGAATAAGCGTGTGGGCCTGTCTCAGCGAGATCATTTCCGTCCGGCAGGATAGTGAAGCCGATTGCTGCCTCCGTGATACCACTTATGACATGTCAGACAGAATCTGCAGTCTTTGAGTTGACGATTTCCATAGCAAGGTTCTGATATGTGTGAGGCCTACGAGTCAGGGGCTGGAAGACAGGTGTGTAAGTGTACTGGTGCGAGACCTCATTCTTTATCTCTATGATGCGGTAACCGCGATGGAGAACGAGGTCTCAAGTACCGGAACTGTAAATTACTATGATCAAGAGAGATTTACTACCTGGAGTCGATAAGAAACATTTTGGAGTCGCAGGGTCACGGATGCTGTCCCTGCATGATGACTTTTCTTTTATTCCGTTTCCCAGCAAGGTCACGGTATCAGATCCATATCTTCAACTTCCGATCAGGACCGTCATGCCGCTGGAGAAAGACGACCATCAAAAGAAACGCCAAGATGGAAAACGCTGCAGTGGCTAGACAGGGTCTTTCATGCGATCTACGACACCATCCTTATCACGAGCGCTGGCACCCGTTCATTTCATTCATTATTGTATCGGGACTCGGGGTGCCCGGAGGGCTGCAGTACGTATGTATATGGGTTTTACTTATCAGAATTCTAGCCAATGTCGGGATTTTCCGCGCCGTAGAACACTGATATGATCGATCGATGACTCGAATCTACTTTCTCGAGACTAGTGTCTTTCGTCCAACTGACACATCCGCAGCTTGTCCGCAGCACATCGCCTACTTGGGGGCGATGCCCCCGTGAGAGTGCGGTGCATACTGGGGTATTTAATCTCGTCCGATGAACGTAAATTCGGTACCCTGATACTTCTCTCCTCGCGGTATCACATCGATCGACATGACCCAGACCTCTAACGAGTCGGAAGTCTCTCGCTCAGGACGGGGAAGCTACTCTGAGAGCCAACGAGGCGTGCCCTCATCCTCCTCCTCGTCGACCCCTTATGAGGGACGCGGACGCATCCACCGTCACCGGCGCTCAGCATCATCCTCTTCGTCTGAATCGTCCTCCGATGAGGAAGGCGGACGCGTCCGGCGTCGGCGCGTGGACTCATCCTCATCGTCCGAGTCGTCCTCTGATGAGGGAGGCGGACATAGACACCATGGTAGGAGAGGCCACAAGCATGCTCACAAGTCTGAGCGGAGGGAGAGGCGGGAGGAGAAGCGGGAGAGGAAGCGGGAACAGCCGGAGGAGAAGACGGGTGGGGAGAGCAAACTGGCATACTAGGTGGGACACCTGGGCCAAGGGATAATCACAGATATAATTCAAGTTTCTGACGTCAACCTCTCCTAGTTGTCTTTGTTTATCAGCGTCCGGGGTCCCAGTTTGAACGAACTTTTGTATATCTTTTGTAGTGCATTTCAGAGCTAGTGGTCATAGTGAAAATGGATCCGTGAGTATTCTTGATGAATCTTTTCCGGGGGCAGAGGATACTCTGGTTGGAGGCAAACAAACTACAGTACTACTAGTGCCGTACAAATTGATTCCTTCGAGTACACTTCCGCATTTGGTAATACCGCAAGTTGCAGGAAAACAACTTTGAGGTCCGCTCGGAGCGGAGCTACACCCTCTGCGCAATAGTATCTTCCGAAGATGACGTCAGTTCAGATACTGAACCATTTGGAGAGCGCACCAACTTGAATGCATCCAACGGTTCTCGAACAACGCCGGCTGCGATGGCGCTACGCTCCTCAGCCTCCCCACAAGCGAGTACTTCAAAAGCTCCGAATCAGAAATATGATCCCCGTGAAACAAGCCGCCGAGTCCTTCCTCATCGGGTCTAAAAAACTAGAAACCAGAGGTCATCGTCTCTATATGTAGTACGCCCTGTCGCATATTCGTGACGACCGACCTTGCACGTCCACAAGGCACATCATATTCTCATGCATGCCCGCAGTGCACCACATGTATGTAGTGCTACCTCCCGGCTCCCCATCTACATCGGCAGATACTGCCCTCGTTTAACCGCTGTCTTGTCTCAGAAGCCATTGCAATGTCTTGTCTATAAGGTGTTGATACATCCGAAGTATACTGCCTTCTACTTGGGAGCGATGCCCGCGCTCAAACGACGTTGACATATCAGTCGACCAGCTGACTCTGAGTGCGGCGGCATGTTGGCATATTTAATCTCTTCCGACCGTGTCCGACGAACATACATCATCCTGATCCTTCCCTTCTTGCAGTATCACATCAATCGATATGACCCGGAATTCTAACAAGGAAGTACCTCGCCCAGAATGGATGAGCTTTCCTGGGAGCCAACAAGGCGCACCCTCGAGTTATGCGCCGCCTAGCCAGAATCCATCATATTCGCTCCCACGCCCCGCCCCAGGCACAGGTGCAATCATACGTACCCCCGCAGGGACCTCCGCCCCACTATACATACAACCAGAGTCAACCAAGTCAGGGCAGATTAGGGTACGATCCAGATGCCAACAGCCCCTTACGACGCGTGCGGCGTGCCCAGGTCCACTCCTTAAGCCGCTCCATCTACCTTCTTGCTGTCATCGTCGTCATCAATGACGAGCCAAGATGATGGCAGCGGCGACGGCAAAGGCAGCGGTATGATGTCCCTCGGCTCCTTTGGGAGCAAGGGCACCCCGCCGATGTGGCAACGCCCCGTGCCGCTTCAGCTGTCCTACCCGGCCTTCCCGCCTATGTGTCTCCTCTCGAACAGCAAGAGCTTGACCAGTGGGTTCCCGGCGGTGCCGCGCCATGTACGCTCGATTTGCACTGGGATAAGTCTCGTTAGTGCGTCTTTCCGCCTTATGAGAAGCGATCGTTGACCTGGTCGGATACCTTTTCTACAGACTCGAAAATGTTAGTTACTTAGAGCCGGGCTCATGGCGACATATGCGATCAAGAGTGGATGAAGAACAAGAACCGACCGTGACAGGCAGCGGGCGGTCTGGTGGATAACTGGAACTACGTTCGTTTCCATCATCTATGCGAGTCTTTTATGCTCTGTGTTCTGCTGAGACCTGTTGGCGACAGTACTCTTTTGGACCAAGGCGGATGGAGGTGGTGCTCTGTTAAGAATCTGAGTGTCCGAGCGGTAAGAGTCGGTCACGGATCCGAATCTGCAACGCATAGCGGAGGGATTACATCGGCGCCCCTGTCCTCTTCCTGCTCGTCCAATGATGAAGGACGCGCACGTAACAGCCAAGGTAGGAAAAGCGATAAACAGGCTCGCAAAGCTACGTGGAAGAAATAGGAGGAGAAGCGGGCAAGGAAGGCCCGTGGAGATAACAAGCTCCCCTACCGGCTAGTTGCTACTGTCATCTGAGTGAGGGCAAGGTTTGAAGGGAAAATTTGCCCAGGGTTACACAGCTGCTGTTACCTTGTTTACGAGGTCATTCCATATCGACAACGTCGTCACTATCTTGGAATTCAAAAACAAGATTTGGTACGTTTCGATGTTCATCATGCAACACGCGGGACATCGGGTGTGCTCATCGCAATCTTAGAGGCCATCCATAGAGGATGCAACAAGACTGCACCAGCGTTCAGCAGGATATTGGTATTCAAGGAGATGATCCTCATCACGGGGCCGGACAAACCATTTTGAGGACTCCAAAGGGAACCATCCAGAAGAAGGTGACGATCAAGGTTTATGCAGCAGAAATTGATTCTCTGTAAGTGCTTTAGTATAAATCTATGATTAACTTGTCAATTCGTGGCCATCAGATAGATATGATAGTGTGGAAGTCACTAATTTGCAGTCCGATGGAATCGCTGGACCGTCAGCTTGGACTGCAGATATACTAGAGGGCTGGCTGGCGCACAGACGTTATAGGGCGTGGGCATGAGACCGATCCCGGAGTTGACCTCTTTGCACAAGGTTTCGATAGGTGGAGTGCTCCGCATTAGGAATCGTGTTTTTGTCTCATGCTCGTTTCGCAGCTTGAGCGTCACGTAGTTCCCTCATGCTATATGAGCTTCCTCGAACTAAAAGGTGCAGAGCACAGCCTCTCAGGTCTCAAAGAACAACGTCTTTGAGAACCCGATTATCAAACTTCTTGCCGCTTACCTTGCGGGTCTTTTGGGTAAAAGTGAGGCGTCACAGGAACTCAACTTCAAGCAATAGCATGTTGCCGCGATCAATGCTGTGATCGAAAAGTATTTTATCGGTCTTCTCAGGCCCGCTACATTCATAAACAGTGGAATGCAGAATGGAACATCCTCTAGTGAAGTGGTGATGTGGCTTACTGATAGTCTTGGTTCCTTCCTCCAGGGCCGTCTTCTCCGGAATCCTGAGGTGAGGAAGATATATGCATTCAATTGCCCTTCATCTACATTGAGTGCAGGCTGCCAGACCTTGGCATTCATCGACAAGGGACTTCCCATTAATCAATTGAAATCTGATAAGCTTGTTTATGTTGAGGTGGATGCTCCTCAGAATAGCTGTGGCTTGTTGCCTGTTCTGCACAAGGAGGTATAAACCCTTGTCATAGGTTTTCATGCTGATGAAGCCAAAATTGACAATAATTTTTAAGATCTATGGGTCAGCAATGACAATCATCCACAACACATGGCATCTGGACCTATACTTGTTGCTTGTGTTGTTTGAGTCTACTAATGTGAAGGTGACATGAAACTTGGTGGATCTTGCACTGGATTTGCATTATAGCAGTTTGCTTTGCTTTGTCTTCATTGGCACATCCTCTGTTGAGACTGCATAGTTATGGAGCCATGAACAGGGCACAGTCTTGGAAGAGCTGCTGCTTGATCCATCTTTGATTGTTGGTTCCAGGTATGGAGAAGCCAAGTATGTTCATGAACAGGTCAAACAACTCCCTTCAATGCTTTGCTTGTTTATTTCTGACTCCCACCACTATGTTCTGACACATGCAGGTGCTTGCCATGTGGGGTCTGTAATTTTGCCCATTTGTGTAATGTCAAGGTTGTGTCTAGTACACACCCAATGTATTTCTATCTCTTTTAAGGCCTGCCTGATTAGATGAACCCAAAGAAGTTAGGTATCATACACTATGTATTTAGTCCTAGTAATACATAAGCTATAACTCTTTGTACTCTCATTTACCATAATGGGTGATGCCAATCACCAGGACATGCAAAAATAAGATGGTCCATAGATTCCAAGGTCATTGAATGGCCAGTTATGATACTGATAGCAATATTATTTTCATCCCACACAATTATGAATAGAAGAAGTTGGCCCTAGTCTTTGACATCATCATAACAGAGATTACCATGAATGTGTTCCAATGATGTTAGTCTGATCTGTGATTCATAGATATAAGACTGGATCTCATAAGTGATAGTCTTTTGTGTTGTTTAGTTTAGTACAGCCTGTACAGGAGCTATACCAGAGGTTATTATTTACATAGAGGTGAGACTGTGAGAGGTATTAGCTTAGCTAATGGAATCCAGGATTATAGATCTTGGAGTCAATGGTTCAAGCTAGGCATGAAGCTGTAAATCTGATAAATGAGGGTATTCTGTTTTGTTAAAATCCTAGAGGTGTTATGTCAAATGTTATAATTTAGAAGCAGGGAGTGTTAGCTTAGCTAATAGAACACAAGACTACAAACCTCATGGTTAGCTACATGTATAATAGGGGCCAGCTTAGCTGATCAAATATTTGGCTATGGATCTCATATATAATATATGGTATTTTCCTTTTGCATTTGATTTGTATATTCTAGTAGATGCATTGTAAATATTTAAAAGCAATAATAAAAAGAAATGTTGGCTTATTTTACTAAATAGATCTCAGAGTTATCTAATTAGGTCAAGTTATGAGACTGTGTATCTCATACATGATGCCATTTTTCTTTTTTCTATATATATCACAGTCAGTAAGTTATATGAAAGGATATGATTCAGCAATAGTATCTCCTGGCTCAGTTAACCAAACATCAGATAGTATATCTCATCATCTGTTCAAGCAGAGTATAAGACTCCAAGTTTGATGCATATTTGTCTAGGTTATGTAAATTTTCATTTTACTTTTACCTCCATATGTATTTATTATACTATAGGTCATCATATAGAAGCATGATAATAAAGCTAATGATGTTTAATACTATAAATGCAAATCTTTAGTCTCCTATATGAGTTGAACAGATGTCTATAACATTTATAGTGTTAAATATCATTAGCTTTTAATGCAACTTATTCACTGAAATATAGAGACAAAAGAAAAGTGAAATAGCATCATGCATGAGATTTACAGTCTCATCTCTTAATTGAACAGATGACTATGAGATTTATAGTTTCATAAACTATCAACTAAGCCATTATTACCTTCTAATCTATATTATCTGCTATAATTGATTCCTCAGAATATATAGACCAAGAGAAAATAAATACTATCATCCATGAGATTTACAGTCTCATATCTGGCTTGAACAGCTAACCTATAGTCTTGTGGTATATCAGCTGAGTTAACATCTCTTGCTTCTGAATAATAACATTTGATATAGCTCCTCTACTGGATTACAATTACAATAAAACACCATCATTTATGATATTTATAGTTTTATATCTGGCTTGAACAGCTGACCATAAGATTTATAGTCTTGTGCTCTATCAGCTAAGCCAACATTTCTCACTTCTGAATAAACTATTTAATATAGCTTCTATTCTAGATTATAACACAATAAAACACTATCATCTAGTATGAGATTTATTATCTCATACCTGCCTTGAACAGCTGACTATAAGATTTATTATCTTGTGCTCCATCAGATAAGCCAACATCTTTTGTTTCCAAGAGATAACATTTAATATAACTTCTTTGCTAGATTATAACACAACAAAATACTATTGTTTATGAGATTTATAGTCTTATACCTGGCTTAAACAACCAGATCTATCATCTCACACTCAATCATATGAGTTGCTGGCAAGATCTCTGGTTATCAATGTCTACTATCAACTCATTTACCAATATGCTATAGACTAATAAAGTAAACAATTTGGAACAAACAGGCATGAGATTTGTAGTTATAATAAACATCTAATATTGTAACTTATTCCTAAATCCATGATAGGGTATAGATATTGAAGGCATTAATTTGTGAAAATAATGAGGTCAGAATGAAAGGCTTCTGGTGTCCAGATTTCACATTATTACTGGATTGGTCATGTTTGGGTTTACATTGCTGTTTCTGAATGTACATTGAGAGATCTAAGTATTAAATATGGAAGCAAGTCTATTTCAGGTCTCATTAAGATTACAAGTTCTTCAGACAAGTTTTATATAGTGGTTTATATAGTTTTATAAACCATAAGCATATATAGATTATTTAATAGCTATTTCAAACATTTACAAACAATATTGTTATTAACTCATAAAACTCTTTTATATAGCTGTGAAAAATAAACTGCAGTGAAAAAAGGTTAAAAAAATAGAAATATTGTTCATCTAACATTATCTCTCTACAGTTATCCAAAAACAACATGGTATTGGATAATAATCCAGAATGATGATGTTTCAGCATTGGGATCACAGTTATTAGGGGGTAACAAGGTTCCAATAGAAGGCACCTTTGAGTAGTCTTATCATATTTCTCAGCACAATGAAAAATCCATAGGTAGGATGTCTTCAAGGAGTAGATGATAGGAACATCATTATCAATCTTCTCATATCTGATATATTGATTATCTCTTCAAGTTAAACTTCACCTAACATTGTAGGCACTAATCAAGAAAATGTGTCAAAAGGAGGGTTGAGTAAATGTTCTCCCCTCAGAGTCCTAATAGCCCTCAGCTTTTCAGTCCCAAGTGACCTGTGTATTGTACATAAAACCACTTTGAGACCCCACATCAGACCAACTAGCCCAGTTATCTTGATGGTAACAACTTGAAGTCTACTTGACATGGAGACCACCATTTGAATCCTATTTCAAGTCAAAAATCCTGAGTGCTAGCCTTGCACAAGCTTAATTACAAGCAAATATGCTACAACTTAAATTCTTTAGGGTCATGTCAAACTGCTAAGACAGTATGCAATTACATGGATGTATTTATAGGAACTTAGTGAAGGCAACTATTTAGTAGCTATTGAGCTATAAAAGAGGAGTTGAGAAGAGGGTGCATGGGATGTGTCACATGCCTATGCAGTTCACCTTGCAGAGTTTAGTATGGACCTGCATCTTGCTGATTATTGTTACGACTGGCCTGGGTAGAGTCGGTTGAAGACTCGAAGGCAAAGGACTTGGGACTGAGGCAAGAGTCAATACCCCAACTATGGGCTGTAAGATGACGGAGGGACGAAGGATGCTGAGGACTGAGGGAGGCACACACCTAGAGACTAAGGGTTGGGCTAAGAGCGATGATATTCGAGTAGCTCTAGCTTGGGGTTACTACTAGTACATGGGTGAGTTATATATACTAAGGGAAAAGTGTAATGAGTAAGCAATGGAAGACGATGGAATTGTCTGGAATGGATAGGTCATCTGCAGTATGGATGAGTCACAAAGCTGCGGATGAGTAACGCTACAGGAGAAAGTAGGAACAGAGGAATAGGATCAAAGAGGGATGGAGAATCTAGAAATAGTGAGTCATGTTGAATGAGTCACATCAAGTGAGTCATGATGAGTGAGTCACGATGAAAGGGAAGCATTGAAGTACAAACAGTAAACGAAGGCTAGACAGAAGGCATAGTTGAGAGCGAGAGAAAGAAGGAGTAAAGGAAAAAGAGGGGCTAATCGTAACAATTATGTTGGTGGTGAGAGAATACTTGAGTATAAAATGAAGTGTGAATGAAGCTCAATTCAAGGTACTAAATGCTGGTAGGGTCAGATCTCATTACTGAGATGATGCTATGAGCAAGACTGAGAAGGTCTAGATTGAAGGTCTAGGACTTCAAGATGCTGTGTTATATACTAGTAATACATGCACATGGACTATCTATCTAATGCCTATCCTAAGGTACATGCATAAGCTATGATGTCATTGTTAGTAAGCACTAAATATATCAGCCAATGGCAGTAAGGCCTCAAAGGCATGTAATAACCTGCCATGGTGATGTTATAGATAAGAATTAGTCAAAGGGCCTAGAAATGGTCTAGAACCATGACATCATAGATAGCAAAAGCAAGCATGTGGACTCAGATAGAAGGTGAATCAGTATAAGCGAGGGGTCATGTAATAGGAAGGGAATGATGTACATGATAAGGAGATCACATAATCTGATAGCAATAAGTGTCTATCAATAAGTAAGCATGTAGTCAATGATAAAGGGAAAAGGATCAAATTAAAGAAGGGACTTAGCAAGCACTCAAGCTTAGTCAGCAAGCATCTAGACAGTAATGGCAAGATTTGCAACACTTAGCATAGGTATATGCTACCACTGGATGTGAGGTACAGTATCCACACAAAGCAAGATAGGAGGAATACACAGGACTCACTGGCTCCAGACAGAAGTGGAAACCTACCATGAGAGGCATGAGTTGTGGGGCAGGTGGAATGATGGAATCTACCTCACAGCTATACATAGAGCATACTGGGAGAATAACCATGTGTTATATCAGGGCTCCTGGAGCTTGGAATAAAATGGCTAAACCACAAGTTAGCAAAAAATAGGAGTTTGAGGTCAGGATATAGTGGGTGGGTGGGTGTGACAATGAATGAAGAGAGGATGCAAGAAGAAAGGCTAAAGAAACAACTCACAAGAAAAGGTGCTGGCTGCACAGAAGAAAAAAAAGGATGTGCTGTAAATACTCAAATGAGCATGAAAGGATGCAAGGATTCAGGGGATTTGTTCCAAAGGATCCTTTAAGGCAGGTAATGGTCAACAAAGTGTGCAAAGCAAGAATAAAGGTGACTGATGTGTTTCCAGTTGAGAAAAGATTGGTCTGGAGCATGGAAAAGCAGACTGGAATCACAGAATAAATGTAGGAGAGGCAGAGCATCAAGAAGAGGAGTGGAATGTGAGGGATGACATGAGATGATGACTTAGACAAGACAACTGGCAAGATGTGTATGTGTGGTGAAAACATGAAAGAAAAACATAGATTCTTGTCAAAAAGCAGGATACAGGATTTTATAGTCATTGGAAATGCCTGAGACTGCTGTAGAACTACAAACAAAGTCTAAACAAAGTTTAAAACAAAAGGAAAATAAATGTAAATGTA
The DNA here is from genome assembly GCA_038090015.1 of Leccinellum albellum. Taxonomy (NCBI): domain Eukaryota; kingdom Fungi; phylum Basidiomycota; class Agaricomycetes; order Boletales; family Boletaceae; genus Leccinellum; species Leccinellum albellum. The sequence goes on from JBBPLX010000121.1 coordinate 27,306, forward strand.
AAATGATGCATTCTGACTGTGTTGGGAGCATGGGAAAAGTGGACTGATGACATGAAACAGACTCATGGCAACATGGAAAGATGACCAGAAGAATAGAAGATGTCTGAACTCTAAAATGGCCATGAAATGACATGAAACAAGCCAGGATGGGTCAAGGAGCAATAGAATCCAAGTGGGAGCAATAGGAATGATGGAAAATGGCTCCATACCAACATACATAGTTACATGAAGCACACCTGCACTCCATAGTGCATGATTGCACCCACTTAAAAGGAGCCATGGTCTGTGGCTTGAGTATTACTCCATCACAGAAGCAGACTCAAGCAGTGCTGCAGCACAAGAAGTTTGTGATCATTTAATCTGATCATACTATTTAGGTTTTGGTTATTTGTGTATCATGGCAAGTATGCTTGACTGAAGGCAGTTTCCCTTATGTTCTGAGTCCCCCCAGATTCAGAAGCTGCCCAGAACCTCAGCCTTGTCAATACAAGTAGTAAAGTATAGTCAAACTCCCTTATAATGCATACCCATTTCTGGCTCCCTAGTGGAGGGCCAGGTAGAGGCTATACCATCAATCCAATAGGGTATATTGTCTGGAGAAAAAATATAGCTAAGAAGTCATACTATAATTTGTCCTCCAAATGTTTTGAAATATTTTTCATAGTTTACATGACAGGTAGCTTCAACTCAAAGGCCTGGGGGTATGCATTATAAGAGAGTCAACTATATCTCTATGTTTTGAGAACTCTAATGTGGTCATGGTGGTGGCAATGCCAGCACCACTAGTCATACCTAGAACTAGAAGGCTAGAATCTCTGACATGCATGATGACAACTGACTATGCTCATGGCATGTCTAGTGGCTTAAACTCAGAATTAGATATTTCTTCTTGAAGTTTCTGTCCACTACTAACTTGCCCAGATCAGCATGGGGATGCTCACACTACCAGCTTGTACTAGATCTACAGTGAGAAAATCAAATCCGTTTTCGAGGTCAAGCATATGTAAACAAGCCAAAAATTTTGGTAGATCCGGTCGACACAAGATGTATACATATTCAATGATGGGCGAGATTCAACAGGACTGCTCGTTCCCTCCGCAGTGCTTTACATCAATAAGAACATAGGTAGAGTGGTGCTCAAACCACTCTGACCGGCCCAAAAGCTACTTCGCGTTCAACATTTCCATCGCCTCACGCAGTTCATCGTCCATGTCAGTACACCAAGCCCACTCCCGGTGTTTTGTCATTTTCTGATTCAATTCTGCGACGGAGATATCTCCCACTTGCCAAGCGCACATCCGCCCGTCGAGTAATGAATCCATGGCGACTTTGGATGCAAACGGCCTCCTTAGTTTATCATAGACCTCTAAGGCACGAGGGATCGTCTCCAACGTGGTCGACGGGTGTCCAAGTACCGTGGCCAGAATGGAGGCATCCTGTCAGCTTTCGTCAACCATTAACGACTTTCAACTAAATGAAAATAACCCGTGCCTCGACACTCTGTCCTGCACCAGCGGCCTGGAAGGGCGCCATTGCATGAGCAGCATCGCCGATCAATGCAACCCTGCCATGGTACTGTGTGGGCAGACATTTTACAACATGGGCTGCCCATATAGACCCTTTCTCGATGCACTGTCACAAGTGGGCATTAGAGATACCAGATGGTCAATGATATGGATCTCATTTACCTCAACGAGCTGCTCCGCTTCTTTCTCAAGCCCTCTAAATGGCTTGCAAAATTCTTCCTTGGTCAACTCACGCACCCATGGTCCGTCGAACCCTCTCCTCCCAGTCGTATCCGGTTCGTAACAAGTGCGGGCAAGCTTTTCGGACAGATCGAACCCTGTGAAATTTATAAATTTCCCGTTTGAGATCGGGTACGCAATGAATGACTGTCAATCAAGTTTTAAAAACGACACAAGCATATCCATTCAGGGGTGTTGCACTCACGACGTCCTTCCCCAAGTACTGTGACGAGAGCTCTTCAGCAGGCGGCAATCAGAGTGGGAAGAAGTCGACTCACCATCGTGGCTCCTCTGAATACCTGATGATCCGGTGCACGGGTCAGCAGGTCCTCAGCCTTGATCAATGTGCGGTAAATAGTCAGCCCACTCCATATGGGATCTACACAGGACAATGCAAAGTCTGCTGCTTCCCCGCTCAGGCTCCGAGAAATTTCGCGCATCATGCAGCCACGCACGGCCGACTTGACACCATCAGCGCCCACTAGCATGTCGCACATCGACGACGATCCGTCTGTGAAGTTCAAGGTTATCGGAGAGTTATCTGGGCTCTCCGGTTGGGTGTATGAGACAAGTCTCTTTGACGCGTACGTCTTGGTTGATGGCGACAGATGTGATAACAGAATTCTGTGAAAGTCTGCTCGATGGAATCTCATCGGATGACCTGTAGGAAATTCTTGAGTCGATATATCCCGATGAAATCAAAGTCTCTTGAGTTACCCTTGGACATCATATGAAACAAGTCGACTCCTTCGGGTTGATCGCTCTTGCGATAGCGAAGAGCCGGAACTATCCAAATGAGGAAACGGCGATTCCTGACTGTCTCTGATGCACCTACCGAACTCTTCTGTATGTTCGTATTCTGTCGCTGCCTTCACGAGGTCACGCTCGAGATCGGGACCCAGCTTCTGTAAGACCTTGAGGTACATGATGCTATCAACTTTTGATCGACTAGCTCGAAGAAGAAATTCAAACCTTGAGCGGTCGTGGCCAGAATCCAAAGCCTGCGCCGATCTCGGTAAACTGTTTGGCGGCCTCGAAAACTTCGACCTCAATATCCGGATACTTGGACAAGACCATGGCCAAGGTCAGGCCACCGACGCCTGCTCCGCTGCCAGTGTCGGCAGTTGTGAGAGCAAGTTAGCCTCTATGATAAACCGCTGAGATATCAATTGCTTACCATATTGCAACTTTGAATTTAACAGCAGTCATTTATATATCCTCTGTATTCGTTGTCTTTATTGAACAGTGGACAGGAATTGAGTTGCTCGAATTCTGAACGTTTTCGCCTCTTTAAATACTTCCATCTGCATGGCAAAGCAGAGATAGAGGCAACCCGAACAACCTCCATTTAGAATATTGTAATGATCCTTTGTTTCCTTTTTCACTTGATTAAGTCTACAGTTCTGATCGGAGGAGAGGCCTACATTGTAGAGCGCATCAAATGGCGGCGTTGTGACTGGAACTGCCAGTGGCCCTTCCCAGATACTACTAGTGTGGAAAACATCCACAAGGTGTCCGTTGGAACTGCCTCCGCGTGGCAGGGCCAGGGAGTCAGAGACTGTCCGGGCAACCTCCGTTCGAAATAGTCCCGGAAGAAGTATCAGGAAGGCTAACTTCCTCTCCCATTGATGATTGGAGGAGGTCCGAGGCTGTCAAGCGGAGGAAGCTCAAGGCTTGCGGTCGCCACTCGGATGTCCCCGAAGCCCCTCGAAGCATCACCAAGCGCTCCCAGGATGTAAGCCTTATAAAGAATGGTTCCAATGTGCATGAAATCAGGGAGTGATATTTGTTGGGCATCGTACTTGGAAGCAAATTCACTTTTGGAGGGATATCCATTTTGACGACAAACCTAAGTAAAATGTTACATCAGTTGCCCGAATGTTATGACCTTGGCGAAGATGCCGAGCGTCGGGGGACAAACCTTGTTGAGAAGTTGCACCAGCTGCTGCTGCCAATCTACACATCATCGTCCGCGCCACTCTCTAGTATGTGTCAGTCTCGCTTGCATGTGGCGTGTCTGACTTCATATTCTCTCTAGTGCGATTACGCATACCCTCCCAGAGTCAACCGCCATCACATGCATCTAAGCAGCTCAGGATCGACAACCAGAGGAGAATCTATTCGACCGAATAAGCCAGTGGAGTCGTCTTCTAACAAGAACGAGCAGGTCCTTTTCCTCACATGATGGTACAACCAGGCTATCCAGATGACCAGAAGGAAACTCGCTTGACTGCACAAGAGGAGATACGTCCACGGTGAGGTGCGGGATTCGAACGTGATGGTGCCGAGGACTGAGCTGGGGGAGTGCATGCTGCTTGGCTTTGACTGGGCAGGAGAGATCGGTGCGATATTGAAGGACCTATATCAACAACCCCCATCTGCCATGTACGACATGGACCAACCCCAGAGATTCATCCTGAAGAATGGTTCAATTTTGATAGTACAGCAACGACCAGCCACCTCAATTGCTATCGGATACTGACCCCTGACACTCTGAAATGAGCTTCGCCGCCCGCGTGATAGTTGGAAAGGCCGGCCAGCTGCGTCTGCGATCTCGAGATTGATGTCGGAGCTGTAGGCATCATCAATGACAAAGAACACAGCAGGAGGCGCGAAGACAAGTCCAAAATGGCAAAGTACTCGTCGACGAGGGGCGAGAGGAGGAAGGTGCTCGTTTTATTGGTGTTTTCATTAAAGATGCCGGTAGTGTCATATGACATGCGTATCATACCAACGAGGTCGCGACTCGCCAAGAATGATGATGACAGTGTTAATAGCGTCGTCAGACGCGCAGGTTGCATCAAGGAGGTCGCACGCTAGTGGGGCGACAGTTTCATCGTTGACGCGGACGCGTTGACATGCAAGTTGAACTTACTAGTATCGCCATGATAACGGACGAGAGTGAGGCAGTGCTATAACGTTATACGCCCCGCTAACAACCGAGAAATCACTAGGTTTGTTCTCGACTCAAGTTTGGACGAATGACCACGAAATTCGATGCAAGTTATATACATGTATAGTGATGAGCGAGATTCGAAAGGATTGCTCGTTCCCTCCGCAGTACTTTACACTAATAAAAACATTGGTAGAGGGGTGCTCAAACCACTCCGGCCCCTGGTGGGAGAATCAGCCGTCATCGTACGTAAAGCTAAAGCTACTTCGAGTTCAACATTTCCATCGCCTCACGTAGTTCATCGTCCATGTCAGTACACCAAGCCCACTCCCGGCATTTCGTCATTCTCTCGTTCAGTTCTGTGATGGAGATGTCCCCAACCTGCCATGCGGACAACCGCCCGACCATCAACGAACCCATAGCGACCTTGCGCGAGAATGGCCTCCTTAGCTTATCATAGATCTCTAGGGCACGAGGGATCGTCTCCAACGTGGTCGATGGGTGCCCAAGTACCGTAGCCAGAAGGAAGGCATCCTGTCAACTTTCGTCAGCCGCTAACGACTTTCGACTGAATAGAAATGAGCCATGCCTCGACACTCTGTCCTGCACCGGCCGCCTGGAAGGGCACCATTCCATGAGCAGCATCGCCAACCAATGTAACCCTGCCATAGTACTGTGTAGGCAGACATTTTACAACATGGGATGCCCATATAGACCCTTTCTCGATGCACTGTCACAAGTGGACATCAGAGATACCAGGTGATCAATGATGTGGATCTCATTTACCTCGACGAGCTGCGCTGCCTCTTTCTCGAGCCCTCTAAATGTCTCGCGAAACTCTTCCTTAGTCGAGTCACGCACCCATGGTCCGTCGAACCCTCTCCTCCCAGTCGTATCCGGTTCGTAACAAGTGCGGGCAAGCTCTTCGGACAGATCGAACCCTGTGAAATTTATAAATTTCCCGTTTGAGATCGGGTACGCAATGAATGACTGTTAATCGGGTTTTAAAATGACAAACATATCCATTCGAGGATGTTGTACTCACGATGTCCCCTCCCAAGTACTGTGAAGAGAGCTCTTCAGCAGGCAGCAATCAGAGTGGGAAGAAGTCGACTCACCATCGTGGCTCCCTTGAATATTTGATGATCCGGTGCACGGGTCAGGAGGTCCTCAGCTTTGATCAATGCGCGGTAAACAGTTAGCCCACTCCATATGGGATCTGCACAGGATAATGCAAAGTCTGCTGCTTCCCCGCTCAGGCTCCGAGCAATTTCGCGCATCATGCAGCTACGCACGGCCGACTTGACGCCATCAGCACCCACTAGCATGTCGCACGTCGACGACGATCCGTCTGTGAAATTCAAGGTTATCGGAGATTTATCTGGGCTCTCCGGCTGGGTGTACGAGGCAAGTCTCTTTGACGTGTGTGTCTTGCATGATGGTGACAGATGTGATAACATGGTTCCGTGAAAGTCTGCTCGATGGACCCTCATCGGATGACCTGTAGGAAATTCTTGAGTTGATATATCCCGATGAAATCGAAGTTCTCTCGAGTTACCCTTGGACATCATATGAAACAGGTCGACTCCTTCGGGTTGATCGCTCTTGCGATAGCGAAGACCTGGAACTACATTCCCAATGAGGAAACGGCGATTCCTGACTGTCTCTGATGCACCCACCGAACTCTTCTGTATGTTTGTATTCTGTCGCTGCCTTCATGAGGTCGCGCTCGAAATCGGGACCCAGCTTCTGTAAGACCTTGAAGCATATGATGCTATCAACTTTTGATCGACTAGCTCGGAGAAGAAATTCAAACCTTGAGCGGTCGTGGCCAGAACCCAAAGCCTGCGCCGACCTCGGTAAACTGTTTGGCGGCCTCGAAAACTTCGACCTCGATATCCGGATACTTGGATAAGGCTACGGCCAGAGTCAGGCCACCAACGCCTCCTCCGCTGTCGGTATGCGTAAGAGTCGCAAGAGTAAGTCAAAGTCTACGATGGACTGTTGAGATATCGATTTCTTACCATATTGCAACTTTGAATTTAGCAGCAGTCATTTATATATCCTATGTATTCGTTGTCGTTGCCGAACGGTGGAAGGGGAGTGAGTTGATCGAACTCTGAACGTTTTCACTTCTTTAAATACTTCCATCTGCATGGCAGAGCAGAGCTAGTAGAGGCAACCCGAACAACCTCCATTTAGAATATCGTAATGACCCTTCTTTCTTTTTTCACTTGATCAGGTTTTTACAGTTCTGATCGAAGGGGAGGCCTATTATTAGTACATCGTAGAGCGCATCAAATGGTGGCGTTCTAGCTATAATTGCCAGTGGCCCTTGCCAGATACTATATAATGTGGAAATAGAACGATACTTGCTACGTACTAACGTGGAAGTAAGAGGCTGTTCAGGCAACTTCTGTTTGGAGTAAGTAGTCGCAGAAAAAGTATCATGAAGACTCTCAGTCCTTCTTCACTTGATGATCCAAGGCCAACAAGGAATGCGTCAAACGGTGACGTATGACTGATTACAGTACTAGTAAGGTTTCCGGTCTTTGAATTCTGTACCCTCGCCCGGCGTCGAGGAAATTAGAATTAGGTCCAATCAGAGACCAGAGAAATCCCATAAGAAACGCATCAAGCGATAACGTTCCATGGATAGAATTATTGTAGCTCCATTGACCGATGAAACCTAGACGTTAGAACAGAGTCTGAAACGGTTTTCACTAGTCACCGATCCCCGTTCGTCTGTACCCATGAATCCGAGGTGCGACCAGTCCTGCCTGCGTACATCCCACTTGGGAGCACGTCAATGCTACTCTGCACCAGCCCGTTCACCACCCCAGTGCTCAAAACACCACGAGTGGTAGCTCATACACGAGCGTCGAGAGCATCGGAGAGGTACGCGATGAGTTGGACTCATCGACACCAAACTTTGAAGTGGGGGGTGACAACATACGTAGAGTTACAATAGCGAACGAGGACGTGGTGTAGTAACATCGTCATTTGATGCCATCTGGTGTTCAACTTTGTTTGTTGAACATGGCTCGTCTTCGACGCGACACCAATCCCGCCCCCGTCGCACCTCCCCTTCGTATATTCGCGACTGGCACTGTCTTCCTCACTCATTCGCTCCTCTTACACTCACATCCACTCCCAGGCACTGTATCCCGCGCACAGTCCGTACTCACTTCTCGCGGTGGTCCAGCTCAACATGTCCTCGCACTCCTCGCCCAGCTCGCTGCAACAGTCCCAGCAGCAGGCGACGTCGAACCCATGCTCATTGCTTCCCTCGGCGCTAACCCAGAAGCCCTCCGCCTCCGTGACGCCCTCGAATCAGCAGGCGTACGCACAAAGTACTGCAAAATCTGGTCAAACCTCGGCGTACCCACCGCGTGGGTCGTCCATGCCCGCGACACCGACGCACGCACCGTCGTCAACCACAACCCCCTCCCAGAGGTCTCGCACGAGGACTTTATCGCCATCCTCGGTCCCGTCCTCGCCCCAGAAAATTACGTCGGATTTCACGTACCGCAACCCCCGCCCAACGCTCCCCTCGTCCCACGCGAACAACAGTCCCCCTCACCCATTCCCGTCTTTCCAAACTCTCTCGCTCCACCGTCCGTACCGCGTCCGTCCACGTCGAACCGTCCCCCACCCTCGACGAACAACGCGCCCCCGCCCTCACCCCACTCTTACAGCATACCCAGCCCGAGTCTGCACTCCCCCGCACCCTTTGACTGGCTCCATTTCGAGGGCCGAAGCGTGCGTAACACCCTCGCCAACATCATCGGCGTAGACGGTCTCGCCCGCGAACGAAAATGGCGCACCCGATGTGTCATCTCTGTCGATCTCGGTCGTCGCGCCCGTGACGGCGTTCATGCGGTCCGTCTCCTCCTTCACACATCGATTCGCTGACTTATGTATACCCGACAGCTTCTCCCCCACGCCGACGTCATCTTCCTCGCCTCTACCACCTTTACCTCTCTCGCTGGCCCAACTCAGCCTGGCCAACCTGCCTCTGCGACCCCCATCTCCCCTGGCGCAGCACCGACCTCCCGTGCAATCCTCCTCTCCCTCGCCCGCCACGCCCCACCGCACGCCCTGCTCGTCCTCAACGCCGGCCGCGACGGCGCCGCACTCCTCAGCCTCCCCACAAGCGAGTACCTCCAAAGCTCCGGGTGGAGTCCACCTCCGAACGACCACCGCGCTTCTCGTCACGCGCACCGCGACTCTGGGGTCTCGAATGGCACGCAGTCTACGCGTGCATGGGACGGCGCCGAGAGCGTGCGATCCGGTTCCGATTTCTGGGCAGGGACCGGACGGGGAGGTGGGGGCAGTGGAAGTGGAAGTGGAAGTGGGAATGCAAGTGGCGCAGAAGGAGGTACAACGGACACGTCGTTTGTGACGCAAGAGGCGTTGCCGCGGCCTAGTGGGGAGTCGTTTCATCCGATGGACGACGAAGAGGAGGACGAAGAAGATGTCATGGTCATGCGGGCACGGGGGAATGGGGGGCGTGACGACGCGCAAGCGGTGCGTATGAACGGACATGATGTGAACCAGGAGGGAGAGGGAGAGGAGGACGGGCGACAGACGCCCCAGCCGCAACGGACGCATGGGCCAGAGACGGAGGAGGTAGTGGTGCTAGACGAGGAGGGTGCACATTCTGCATTTGTGGCGGGGATGATATGGGCGTTGAGTAGGCGAGTGTTGCCTGGCCCACCATACGCGCCCGGGCTTGGAGCGAACGGGGAGGGCAAGGGCAAGGAGAGTCCTGCTGTCGATTTGGGCATCCGTTGGCGGTTGGACGAGTGTCTGAGGTGTGTGCAATCTTTTTGGGAAGGGATACTCGATGACACACAGATCTAGGTTCGCTACCGAGCTGGCGGGCAGAAAAGCACACGTCAGGGCCGACGATGTCGGTGCGGCCAGCGTAGCGTCGTCTGGAAACGAACGCGGCGAGTGGGATGGACTGGGAGAGGCGATGAAGAGGGTTGGATGGTTTGACTGACGCTGACGATCTTTTTTGCCACACATATTTCCATACCCCCTCAGAAAGAGAATCGCTCGTATATACCAGCAGTATGTAGTCGGCGACGATGGGTTTCATTTTTTCTACATACATCCACGGTAGATAGTACACGATATACGACACAGTTTGCACTTCGCGCCTCGGGTCTTTCATACGCGAGCTCCGTACACATCCTTGGGCTCGACACCTGCCTGGCCCTTGCGAGCGTTTGCCTGGGCCCATCTGAAATAGGAAGATCAGTGAGAAGGCCGTAGTACGGCAAGGATACGTACTTTTTGATCCGGATGCTCTCAATCTGGATGAAACCAGTCGTGTCGGTGGGTTCGAACCCGCCTAGTTCGTCCATGGACGACTGCTGCTCATCGTACAGACCCTGTTACGTCCACGCGTTAACGATCCTTGGACGCTAAAAGAAAGAAAGAATAAAAAAGTGAAACTGGCTCTCACCTCATCCGAGTACCGTCCCTCGACGATGACGTTGCCCTTGAGCAGCTTCAGACGCACCACGCCGTTGACAGTCCTCTGACTCGCCGGAATGGCGCTCGTCAAAAACTCTCGTTCGGGCGTGAAAAAGTGTCCGTTGTACAAGATCCTGCTGAGCCCGACGGTGACGAACTGGTCGCGGAGCGCGCGAACGTTGCGATCGAGGGTGAGCCCCTCGAGGTCGACGTGCGCCGCGCGGAGGATGGTCGCTCCCGGGGACTCGTAGCACCCGCGCGACTTGACGCCGATGAAGCGGTTCTCGACGATGTCGATCCTGCCGATGCCGTGTTTGCGCGCGAGGGTGTTGAGGACGTTGAAGATGTCGACGGCGTCGGTGTGCGTCTTGTCGCCGTCGGAACTGACAGTGACCTTGACGGGCAGACCAGCTTTGAACTCGATGGTAATAAAGTCGGGGGCGGAGGGGGCGTTCTCGATCGACTGAGTGAGCTTCCACATATCAACGGGAGGGGTCGTGTTGGGGTCTTCGAGGATGCCGGCTTCGTAAGAGATATGGAAGAGGTTTTCGTCGGTCGACCAGGGTTTGGCGGCGGTTTGTTGGACAGGGATGTTCTTTTCGGCAGCGTAGGCAAGGAGGGCTTGACGGCCGGGGAAACGGTTGTAAAATTCTGTGGCGGACCGTAAGGGATGACGGGGTGAAGGGGGATACGAGGTGAGGCGTACCAGGGAGACGCCATGGTGCGACGACCTTGATGTCTGGTTTGAGACCGTAAAAGGCGAGCTCGAAGCGGACTTGGTCGTTGCCTTTGCCTGTGCAGCCGTGTGCGACGTAACTGCGGGGCAGATCAGAGAGGAGTCGAACGACGTCACGGCGTGGGTGCTTACTCGCATCCTTCCCTATCTGCGACGGCGATCATCCCACGGGCGATGACTGGGCGGGCAAGCGAAGTGCCGAGCAGGTACACGTTCTGTCCGGATCATCGATCAGATCGTGATGGGTGAAAACATGCTCAGTCATACCTCATAGATGCAATTGGCTTGGACGGCAGGGTAGATCAGTTCGGTAACAAACTCGCGTCTCATGTCCTTTTTTTCGTGTCATTACTAGGATGCTAGGACACAGCGAGCGGATCAGATACCTCTTTAAAAAATTTCGTAGCCCCGGACGTGAGTGCCTTTTTCTCGGCTGCGTCAAAGTCCTGTCACGAAAGCGAGGTGAGCATGAAGAGTGCAATGATGGTGTACTTGCCTCTTCTTGACCGACGTCAGCCATGAAGGCAAGGACTTCGTATCCTTGCTCGACGAGCCATGCGAGGATGCAAGAAGTGTCTGTCGATCTATCGATTAGTGATGTTGCAAGTATCGACGACGATACGAACGCACCGAGACCGCCAGAGTAGGCAAGCAAAACGCGACCTTTGGTGGATGCCATGGATGTGGTTGTGGTGGAAGCGAGGAAGAAAAGGCGGGGAGGGTTTAAATGTCTTGATCGGATCTAATCATGATGCAAACACTAGCCGATGTCGATAATGCGGTCGCAGGTTTCGTGTCTTCCTCCATCCCCTTCTCATCGTACCCCCATTTGTTAGCCAAAGTTATAAGCGAAACTTTGTTTTCAACCGCCATGGGTCGCTCGCGCACAGCCCAAACTCGCACGAAGACGACCTCGACGCCCTCGACGCCCTCCATCGCGTCTCTGCTCTCGAAAGCCCAGGATCTCATCGTCCAGTGCGACTACCCTCTTGCTCGCAAATTCACAGAGCGCGTCCTCGCCAGGACAGATGCTAGTCCTACGGAAAAGAACCAGGCCAAGGAGATGCTCGCTGTCGTCCTCTTGGAGATCGGAGACGTCGATGACGCCAAGAACGTACGTTGGCGATCAACTCACCGACGTCTACTCAGCCACTTTAGATCTTTCTTACACTTGTACCTCCCCATCCCGAGGCTCCGTCACCCCCACCGCCATCTGCATATCTATACCTCGCGCAGCTCACAGACGATGACCCACACACTGCTCTCACACATTACCAATCCGCGATCGATCTCCTCCAGGCCCAACTCAAGGGAAAATCCATAGCGAGTGGTAACGAAAATGAAGATGGCGACGAAGCCGAGATCAAAGGCAACATTGTCCGCGCGTTTCTCGGCATGGTAGAGATCTGGATGGATCCACAGTATGATCTATGGTACGCCCGCTTGCTCTGATTCACTCCATCCAACGTTGACTGTCGTTCGGTAGCGTCGACCCTGCTGCCTCGAACACCTGCGACGCTCTCCTCGACCGTGCCCTCCAGATCGACCCTCGCAACCTCGAAGCACTACAGACCCTCGCTAGCGTCCGTCTGTCGCAGGAAAAACAGGACGATGCCCTTGTCGCCCTCCGCACGTTCCCCTCACCACCCGATGCGTCCGATGCACAATCCAATGCGCTCCTCTTGCTCAACGCACTCCCTATCCAGACGCGCATAGCCCGCGCCAAGCTATTGCTCGAATGCGGCGCCTACTCAGACGCGCTGGCCCTCCTCGAAGGCGTGCTCGCCGCTGATGATGGCCACGTCGAGGGATGGTACCTCATGGGGTGGGCGTGGTGGCTGCTTGCTACGCGGACGAGAAACGGGGATACCGATGCTGGTGCCGCTGGGTTGAACGGGGACGGGCCGTTGGCGTGGCAGGACATGGCGAAGGACGCGAGGGACTGTTTGGAGACGTGTCAAACTGTGAGTCGCTTTCTCGCATGGCCGCAACAGACACTGACGCGTTCGTGTGTGGATTGGTAGTTGCACACGTCCCAGGGACACCCGGACGAACCGCTGCTCGAACACGTCAAGGAGCTTATTGGGGAATTGGACACGATTGGTATCGGACCGTCTCCCGGCGCAGAACAAGAGAGTAATGAAGAGGAGTGGGACGATGTTAGTAGCGACGACTCGGAGGAGGACGAAGATGTAGAAATGGCATGACAGCGTCGTGTCAGCAGAAAGAAAAGTATCGTATGTACAGGTGTGCTTTGCAGTTACAGTAATTCATAGACACGCGCCCGGTATTGCGAAGTTCGATTCATCTCGGATGAACAGTTCCAGAGTCTGAGACATATCCAAGCATGCTGCAGTCGACACATGGCGGGTGAGAACCTCGAACGGCGTTACCATAAATATTACTAGGTCACAACTTCAACACGGAATGCCCTACAGTAGACCTCCGGGGAGTGAAAGCTTGAAGCACGACGAACGTGTAAATGAATCATCCTCCGGGAGATGCCGGAACGTGTGCGATTGATCACGCGCTGCCTTTGCCTTTGACCACACCGACTACTACCAAGTACTGCTTCAACTCTACGTTATATAATGTCTTCAACAGCACGCTCCCAGCGCCTTCCAGAGATGGCGACCCAGGATGCAGGCGGTTTCGAAAACATCCGAGAGAAATTTGGTCGCTTTAGGATCCTGATCATTGGCCGGGCGAATGCTGGCAAGACGACCATTCTCCGCGCGATCTGTAACTCTACCGAAAACGAGAACCCGGAGGTCTATGATGGAGAGGGAAACAAGGTATGATTGTGGTTTGATACGTTTGGATGAGTGGGATAGTACCAAACCGAGCGAGTAGATCGATCTGACCCAAGTGGAAGGATCCGAGGGGGTGAGTAGCATAGTCATGTCATGATGGACTTACACACGAGGTGCGTTTTGACCAATGTATGCTAGCGCGGAATGCATAACATCGAGAATGAATTGATCTTCCGGAGCAATGATAAATTCATCTTCCATGACTCGCGCGGCTTCGAGGCGGGTTCTCGAGATGAATTCCAACAACTGAAGGATTTCATTGCTGATCGTGCAAAGACAACTTTTCTCAAGAAACGGATTCATGCTATCTGGTAATGCTTGAGCAGTGCTGGCAAGATTGGGGTAGTTGTTGACTTGTTCTAGGTACTGTATCCCAATGGATAAACTTGAGCGGGCAATCCAGCGTTCCGAGGAAATGTTTTTTGATGAGTGTGATACTGGGAGCAGTAGGTTCATTTTCATGAAGGTCCTGTTGGATTCACAGCTTGTCTAGTTCCTGTTGTTGTGTTATTCACCAAGTTTGATGCACTTCTGGCTATAGCCATGAGCAAACTACCCAGTGGAGATCGACTGCTGCCACGGGAGGAGAAAGTAGCAAAGGCTCAGACGCTCGTTAATGGAATATTCGAAGATGCTAATATATGGGGTCGTCTGTCTCAGTTGAAGCATGCACCAAAAGATAACGTTCGGGTTGCAGGTATGTGTTCTCATAAATGATTCAGCACTGAGAATTTACATACATACATGGAAGGGATGCACAACTCTAATGAGGGGTGTAATATACTACTTGAAAGTACAGCAAGAGCCTTGAATGAAGAGGCTATGCAAATGTTATTTGTGACTGCTCAGGAAACAAATATAGCATTGTGTATTAAATATGCAGTTCAAGAGTAAGTGACTACAAGTTGAATATCCTTTACATACTGATGCTGAATATCAACAAAGTATTATATCAGACATGGATGAGCTATATCAATCTGCATTTCTTGTCCACAGCTTTGACAAGATACATCCTGCAAGACTTGGAAGATGGTTTCCATACTTTTGGGTGAGATAGTTTGATATGAATGACCTTATGCATAGAAAAAGAGATATAGTAATAATTTCCATGCTGTTATGGGTTTTATAGAAAGTGGGTGATTTATTATGGTAAATATGCAAAAGTGATTATGATTCAATGTACATATGTTCTGCTTTGAAATGACAGGAAGTAAGTTGTGTATTGTATAATTTTTTTAGAGTAATGATGTTGATGATGTTATGTCCATTCATTGTTCACTCAGGTCAGCAATAGCTCACTGGAGGTAAATTGTGTATTGTGGGATATTCCATAGAATAGTTGCTAATTGTTCTGCAAATGACAGGAAGTAGGTTGAGGATTGTGGAATATTCAAGATAACAGTGTTCCTGATGGTGTCATGTTATTTATTATTTATTATGTTCTGTGAATAATAGAATGTGAGTTTTGTTGTGAAATATTAGAGGGGATAATGATACTGATTTTACCATATTCATTTAATTTTTCTCCTGTTCTGAAATCACAGTTTGTGAGTTTAAGTTGAATATTGCAGAGAGCAGTGATGGAATTCTGGCCTGTTTATTCACAAAAAAATGACAGGAAGTGAGTTCTGTTTTGTGGAATTGCTTCAGAGAGTGGTAGTACCAATAATCTTATATTCATTCTATTCTGCAAATTACAGAAAGTGAGTTATATGTTGTAAATTGTTGCAAAGAGTGGTGGTGCTAATGATGCCAACATTGTTCATTCATTATTCATTCTATTTGGCAAATTACAGAAAGTAAGGAAATATCCCTTAGAATGATGATGTTGATGATGTCATGATCATTAATTGGCTTTTTGTTTGTAAATAATAGTTGGTGAGTTGAGTATTGTGAAATGTTCCAAGGAATGGTGATATTGATGATACCTATAATATCCATTTGTTGTATTTTCTGTTTTGCAAATGATAGCAAGTAAGTTATGCATTGTGGAATATGAGAGATTTTGGAGAGTGGTCACTGGTGCTAATCATGCCATGTTCATTTCTGATTCTTTCTATTCTACAAATAATAGTTGGTAAGTTATATCCTGTGGAATGTTCTTCAGATTGGTAGTGCTGATAATGCTATGTTTATTGTTTGTTTGTTCCATTTTACAAATGACAGTTGGTGAGTTTGATACTGTGAAATATTCCTTAGAATTGTGATTCTAATGATGTCATGATCATTTATTCTGTCTCTGTAAATTATAGGATGTAAGTTGTATTTTGTGCAATGTTCCTTAAAATGGTAATGATAATCACCCAATATTCATTCATTATTATTTCATTTCTGCAAATGATAGCTGGTGAGTGATGGTATTGATGATGTCATATTTATGTGATAATTTTTCTCTGGTGGAAATCACAGGATGTATGTTACGATCGGCCCCTCTTTTTCCTTTATTCCTTCTCTCTCTCTCTCTCGACTATGCCTTCTGTCTAGCTTTCGTCTACCGTTTGTACTTTAAACCTTTCCCTTCGTCGTGACTCACTCTTCGTGACTCACTTGATGTGACTCATTCAACATGACTCACTATTCCTAGATCTTCCGCTCCTCTTTGATCCTATTCTTCTGATCCTACTTTCTCCTGTAGCGTTACTCATCCGCAGCTTCTTGACTCATCCATACTGCGGATGACCTATCTATTCCAGACGATTCCATCGTCTTCCATTACTTACTCATCACGTTTCTCCTCACTATATATACTCGCCCATGTACTACTAGTAACCCCAAGCTAGAGCTACTCGAATATCATCGCTCTTAGCCCAATCCTCAGTCTCTAGGCGTGTGCCTCCCTCAGTCCTCAGTAACCTTCGTCCCTCAGTCGTCTTACAGCCCATAGTTGGGGTATTGACTCTCGCCTTCATCCCAAGTCCTTCGTCTTCGAGTCTTCGACCGACCCTACCCGGGCCAGTCGTAACAAAAGCTCTAGCTTCTCCGCTTGGTCACCATCGTCGTGAACCGTTACCACCATTCCTCCCAAACACCCTTACGCTCGTCCTGAGGGAGCCCCCGCTTCCTCTACCCCAGCTACCCCTAAGAACCCTTTCCCTTCGCAACCCCGCACCCCAATCCACTCCTCCCCGTCTTGGAGAGAGGACCTTCGTCCCACAGATTCCCCAGAACCAGCCTATCGATCGTCTAGCGACGACGAAGCTACAGATCTCGACCTAGACGTCCCCATCCCTGAGGAAGAGACTATCGCCTTAGCCACAGAATTATCCCACCAGTTCTCCGCTAGCATCTCGCTCCCTAGACCACCCACTCCTCCATCCCCCACTCCCACAGCGCTAGTGCACCCCATCTTCTCGGTACCAACACCCCCCCTTCCCCCAGCCATGGCCCCAGATCCAAAAGATGCCACCAGACCCACCGAGCTACGCCTCTCCCACCCAGGGACCTTCGACGGTACCCATGACAAATCCCTAGCCTGGCTGCGATCGGTACGACTGTACCTCCTCATCAACGCCAAGGTCTACGCAGATAGTGCCCAACAGATAGGTTTCGCCCTCTCTTTCATGAAGGAAGGGACTGCCGCCTCCTGGGCCGACACTTTCATCGCTAAGAAAACCGTCGGAGATACCATCACGCTCGGAACCTGGAAGGACTTCGAAGAGACCTTTAAGAAAACCTTCGAACCTTCTAATGCCGTCGCCAATGCCCTCTCCTGGCTCTCTTCATTTAGGATGACTGAGAAGCCTAACAGACCTGGCGTTTACAACCCCTCGCTTAACAGCTATATCGCTCAATTCCAAAGCAAGGTCGCCACTGCCGAAGTGAAAGAGCAATCGACCCTATGTCACTACTTCTCTGTCGGTATTCCCCCCTCCCTCACAGAACGGATCTATCTTATGGATAAGGTCCCCACCACCATCGACGATTGGTACTCCCATGCCCAACGCCTCCACGACCAGCAGAGGAGAGCCTTTCAGGCCTCCCAACTCCACAAAGGGCGCGCTTCCACCGTCCCTATCTTTGCTCCTACTCAGACTCCCCCAAAAGAACGTGACCCCAACGCCATGGATGTCGACATCGTCCGGCTACCTAAGCTTTCCCAGGAAGAAAGGGAACGATGCTTTAAACAGGGACTTTGCCTCCGCTGCAGGAAACCCGGCCACAACGCCGCCTCCTGTACCACCTTCACCTCGAACTCTAGGACCCCCTTCCGCCCTAACAGAAAAACCGCTAAGGTGGAGGAAGAAATCCCCGCTCTCGGAGATATTGAAGACGATGAGGAAGAACCCGTCGTCGGGAAAACCTCTTTTACTCTGGATTTTTGAAAAGGAGACCTCGTTCGACGCAAGGATCTCCTACCCTCGCTACGTGTGCACCTGTACTTGTATCTACCTCGTCTAGAGCAATCAAAATCCCCATTCAGCTCATTGACCCTTCGCACTCGTTAAAAGTCGTCGACTGCACCGCTCTCATTGATTCGGGCGCAGAAATCTCCTGCATTGACTGGGCCTTCGTCCGAAGGAACAACCTCCCTCGAGAACGTCTCAAGATACCTATCCGGGTACGAAACGTTGACCAAACCACCAACCGGAAGGGAGACATCCTCTTCACCACCTCCCTCTTCGTCAATATTGAAGGGGTCGTCCAATCGCTGACCTTCCATATCATGGACTGCGGAAACGAAAACGTCATCCTAGGACTACCCTGGCTTCAGGCTGCCAACCCCTCCATAGACTGGGAACGGCAGACTATCACCATCCCTGAGTCCGTCGATCAATCCGCCCACCTCTACCATCTCCACACAGCGGACCTCCATCGCCACAATGCCCACTTCCGCAAACCCACCCCGGAACCCAAACGGACTCCCCTCCGACACGTCCATGTCACTCCTGCCCATGACCGAAACCTCTATGACTACTTAGGCTTCGAAACCGAAAGACAATTCCTCGAGAGGGCTACTGTTAACAGAGTCATGTGCAGGGTTATGAGGGTCGGATCCCGATTCATCCCAAAAGGAGATCCTCGAATCGCTAAACTCACCACCGCCACTAACCTCGCTATCGAGCAAGAGAAAACCAAACCCAAGACGGTCCTCCCCTCGGAATACTCCGAGTTCTCCTCCGTGTTTTCCGAAGAGGCCTCCTCGAGACTCCCCCCCTCCAGACCCTACGACCACGCCATCAACCTAGATGACACCTTTGTCCCTAAGATAGGGAAAGTCTACCCTCTTTCCCCTGATGAACGAAAGGCCACCGAGGACTTCCTCGAAGAGAACCTCCAAAGCGGAAAGATCCGACCATCGAAATCCCCCCAAGCCTCCTCCTTCTTCTTCGTTAAAAAGAAGGACGGAAAGCTTCGCCCTTGTCAGGACTATAGATACCTAAACTCCCACACCACTAGAGACGCCTACCCCCTCCCCCTCATCTCCGATCTCGTCGATAAGCTCAAAGGAGCCAAGGTGTTCACCAAGTTCGACGTCCGATGGGGATACAACAATGTACGAATAAAGGAGGGAGACCAGTGGAAAGGCGCCTTCATCACCCACAAGGGACTCTTTGAACCGACAGTCATGTTCTTCAGAATGAACAACTCCCCCTCTACCTTCCAACGATTTATGAACGATTCCTTCCGAGACATGATCGCAGAAGGATGGCTCGTCATCTACATGGATGACCTCCTCATCTTCTCCCCCGATGATGCCTCCCACACCGAGCACACTAGACGCGTCCTTCAACGAATGAAGGAACTCGACCTCCATCTCCGCCTTGAAAAATGTAACTTCTCGACCCCGGAAGTTGAATATCTCGGAATGATCGTCAAACCAGGCACCCTCGCTATGGACCCAGTAAAACTGGATGGTATCGCCTCCTGGCCCGTCCCTTCCAAGGTGAAGGACGTCCGATCCTTCCTGGGGTTCGCCAACTTCTACCGGAGGTTCATTGATCATTACTCCGACATCGCCCGCCCCCTCATCGACCTGACTAAGAAAACCAAACCTTGGGAATGGTCCCCCGCCTGCCAGACCTCCTTCGAATCCTTGAAAGCCGCTTTCCTCTCAAAACCAATTCTTCATCTCCCAGACCTCTCCGCCCCCTTTGCCATCGCCACTGATGCCTCTCGAGACGCCACCGGTGCCATCCTTCTCCAAACAGACTCCAACGGCGACTGGCACCCCTGTTCCTACCTCTCTCAGTCTTTCATCCCAGCGGAGCGGAATTACGACATCTATGACAGGGAACTCCTTGCAGTTATCAGAGCCCTCAAGGCCTGGCGCCATTACCTTCGGGGATCCCCCTTCCCAGTACAGGTCTTCTCCGACCACAAGAATCTCACCTATTTCCGCGAACCCCGCCACCTTAACCGTCGACAGGCCCGATGGCTCCTGGATATCACGGATTTCGACCTTCAGATCTCCCATGTCCCTGGCCGTCTCCTGGCCGGACCTGACGCCCTCTCTCGCCGACCGGACAAGCTCGCCTCCCCTTCTGAAGTCGACAACGCGGACGTCACCCTCCTCCCCTCCTCCCTTTTCGTCCGTGCCATCGACACCACCCTCTCCTCTGCCATCGCCGCTGCCTCTGGGGACGACTCCCTTGTCCTCACCACCCTCCAAGCCCTTGACGGTACTATTCCCCCGGCCTTCAAATCCCGTCTTAGCGACTGGCAATTCCGTCACGGTGTCCTCACTTATCAGGACAGGGTCTACGTCCCCGATTCCCCTCTCCGACGCGACATCGTCGCCCGTTCTCACGATCACCCCTCCGCCGGCCATCCGGGCTACCTCAAAACTCGCCAGCTCGTCGCCTCGGAGTTCTGGTGGCCTGGCCTTGCCCAATTCGTCCGGAAGTTTGTCGAAGGTTGCTCGCTCTGCCAGCAACACAAGGCGAATACTCACCCTACCGTTCCCCCTCTTACCCCTATCAAGTCCTCCTCCTCTCGCCCCTTTCAGCAGATCTCCTGCGACCTCATTACCGACCTCCCCCTCTCCGCTTCGTTTGACTCTTTACTGGTCGTGGTCGACCACGGGCTTACAAAGGGGGTAATTCTCTGCCCTACCAAGAAAACGGTGACCGCCGAAGGGATAGCTTCCCTCTTTTTCCACAAGGTATACAAACGCTTCGGCCTTTACGACAAAATCATCTCCGATCGAGGTCCCCAGTTCGCATCCTCCTTCGCCAAAGAGCTAGGAAAGGTGCTCGGTTATGACCTCTCCCTCTCCACCGCCTATCACCCCCAGACTGATGGAGAAACCGAACGAGTCAACCAGGAGGTCGAGACCTACCTAAGGATCTTCTGCGGAGATAATCCCACCTCCTGGGCGGATCACATCACCCATGCGGAATTCGCTCATAATCACCGCCCCCATTCCGTCACCGGAAAATCCCCATTCTTCCTAATGATGGGTTTCGAACCCCGTCCCCTCCCGACTATTATCGCCGAAACCAATCTCCCCGCTGTTGAAACCAGACTAAAGGAGCTCTCTGCAGCTCGAGACGAAGCGTTAGCTGCCCATGAACTGGCTAGACAGGTAATGAACTCTCGAAATCGCGGAGGCTTCATCCCCTTCTCCAAAGGAGACAGAGTATGGCTCGAGGCCAAAAACCTGAAACGCTCCCTCACCTCCCCCAAATTCGCCCCCAAACGAGAAGGACCTTTTGTTATCACGGAGGTCTTATCGCCTATCACCTACAGACTCCGCCTCCCCAAAACCTGGAGCATCCATAACGTGTTTCACGCCTCCCTCTTATCGCCCTATCGCGAAAACGCCGTCCACGGACCCAATTTCCCCGCTCCACCTCCGGACCTTGTAGAAGGCGAAGAAGAGTATGAAATACTGCGGATTCTACGTCACAAGGGTCCGCGGAACAACCGAATGTTCCTGATCCGATGGAAGGGATATACCGCCGAAGAAGATACCTGGATCCCCGAACGGGAATTGAAACATGCTAAGTCCGCCCTCCTCGCCTATAAAAAACTCCATCCCTCCGTTTTCCCTCCTTAGTTTCTTTCGTCCCTCCTCCAATAAACAAAACGTCTCCCTACGTACTTACTTACCTAGAAATGTCTTCCATCTCGTCCGTCTCGTCCGTCTCCCCTCCTACCCCATTTCAGTCCCTGTCTCCCATGCCCCCTCGTAAAACTCCCTCCCCTCCTCGTCGCAGCAGCCTCTCCCCTACCAGTCCCCTCCAGCAAGAACCCGTCCAAGCCGACGACTTCGACTTCGACATCACGGAGGTTATGACCTTCGAACGCATTCCTAGCCCCCCTCCTTCTCTCCCTGTCGAAGAACGCGTTAACTGGCGACCCATGTCCCCACCCACACACCCTCCCCTCTTCATCCACCACCCTGTCACCTCGGTGGACATTCCCCAGAGTGCTCAGAGGTTCCGCTCCCAGGAACACTTCGACGAAACCATGGCGAAACTCCGCCTCTATTTACAGGACGCCCGATACGTCCAACCAATTAACGTCCACGCGGATGTAGACTCCCCCCTCCTCGCCCTCTATAATGCCTTCATCTATACTGCTCGACTTGGCCCCATCGCCGAGCACCTAGCTAAGTCCTCCGACGCTGACACTGTCTTCCTGGCCGACCAGATTCGCCAGGTCAGAACCTTGACGGATGGAAGACTCCTCACCGCCCTCTACCAGCTAGGCATGCTCGACTTCGTCGAAGATATAGACCGCTACCTCGTAGACTTATCCCTCCAGTCCCCTGCGGGTACCCTCCCCGCTTCCTTTCCGGAGTACCATCCCGCCCCTACCACCTTATTCTCCGGGATTATCGCTGCTGAGATTGAAGCAGTCTCTCCAACAGGGACTCTGGACGTTCCTAGGACCCCATCCGCCTCCTCTTCCCCCCTAGACCCCGCCGAGGAAGAGCTCGTCGATCGCATGGAAGCCCTCCACTTCTCCGAAGCAGTGGCTTCGGACACCGAGCACATCGAAGGGACTGACTCCGCCTACCCCGCCCCCCCCCTCCCCTCCTCTGAAGAGCGAATCATCGCTGCCTTCGAAGCTAGGCTAGATGCCGAAGTAGACCGACCCATAGGGCGAAACCATCGCCTCTGGAATAAGGCGTGCTTCCAATGCCACCGCCTCTCCCACTTTCGGGTTGACTGCCCCGAATATACGTGTCCCTACTGTCGCCAATCCGCCCCTGGACACATCCAGGCCCGATGCCCTCGCCGCCGACGCTCCCCTCCTATCCCCCCGTCCTCATCCTCATCCTCTTCCTC
>JBBPLX010000122.1:0-20377 GCA_038090015.1 Leccinellum albellum
TCGTTGCGCACGCATTTTCTTTCTTACCACCCTCGCATAATATATACAGGTCACCAGTTGTCCGGTTTGTAGAATATCGACTTCTTGTAATGCCGTCCTCTATAACGAGGGAATGAACATACCAACTCGGTTGCTGGTGTTCATACCGTGTTGTATTCGACTTTCAGGAACTTCCAGCTTCTGCGATTTAGCAGGAGGTGGATCTCAGCTTTCATTAAATTTCATTCTTCCTCCCTTTAATTTACGACCTCCCATTCCACAAATACGCAAACAGGCAAGTGAGCATGCCGTCCCGGAATAGCGATGACGATGTCAGAGGGCTGATGCTAGTGAGACGAGACGAGACGAAATGATAAGCCGAAGGGCACGTGCACGTGCCAGAATTACCATTCAGGCTCTCAGTGATATGCGAAGTTCGTGCTCAACTGCCACGAATTAAAGGCTTACAGTGTGTTTCCGATGAAGCAATCTGAATTGTGTGGCGGTGGCGCGAAAGCCATTTAATAGGGGAAATGTCGCGCCAATCGAGTCGGAGTGCCTTTCCTGGTAAGATAAGATACTGGTCAACGGCGGTCAGGCAAGCAAGAGGAAAACACAAGACAAACTGATGAACAACCCTCATATGTCTGACAACTCACTTACCCCTCGCGCTCTCTTATCAACAATTCGTCAGACCCACAGTACCATATCCCAGGAGTATGGGGGCGTCATTCGCGACCAACAGAGTGCTGGCCTCGAGATTGTTGTAGACTCGTGTGTTTTCTGTCCTCGCCAGTGCTGAAGGGGATAGCAAAAATCAACGATGCACTGTGGGGGATTGGTGGTGAGACTCTTACCACGGCCCGCGAAGCGCTCCATTCGTATATGGAAAAAATGACTATGATGTAGAGCTAACTTTTCCGTGCTCGCTTGACACTGCGAGTTCATATCTTGGTTGAGGTGAGACACATGGTGGCTCTCTTCGTCGTCGGGTTTCTTCCAAGTGTGCTGATCAGAACATACACTGTGGGACAGTCACATTACGATGCAAGACCCGGCAACCGTGAAGAAGGCTCCGCGTCTACATCTATACATTCAGACCTGATTTTCGTCCAATGGCATGACAGTAGTCGTTCTCGGAGCTCAAGATAAAGCTCACCATATTAATTATTGGATCACTGGTTTTTCTCGCTGATGATCGATCCCATCAACGAGATTTGCGACCCATCAGCTTATGCGATCAAAAGAGAAGCTTATGCATGGAATTGGCTATGAGAGGCGTCGAACACCGGGCCCACATGGTGCCCGGTGTGTGCGCCACGGCCTGTGTGCTGTCGAATCGGTGAGCACAAAATTCTTTGAAGCAAGTGCCTACCAAGACGAAAAGTTAAGTGGCGTCTCGGTGACCATCGATCTGTCGGCTAGCGGGCCCTTCATCCTCCATCGATCGGCACCCGTTATTGGGTACCTGGGTTATGATCGGTGATCGGTGACCATCGCAAGGGCTTTAAAAATGTAAATGTTGACTAGGGGACAGCGCATACGAGGTCGGCAATAATATTGGCTCGTTCGTTTTTCTCGTGTGGTAACTTAGTACCCAGACATAATTCTGCATGTACGATATCACTCTGGATATGGAATGTCATTGGTCCCGAATCAACTCAGATGGCTATTGATTATGCTCGTTCACTTTCAATCTGAAGTACGCACCGCTCTCTCAAGCCTTCTCGCCCGTTGAGCGCCGCTTTGTCCTCACCTGATATGGAATGCGCTGTCGAAGACTCGAACCTAGCGAGTCGCATAGCTCGTGAAACCAACCCAAGCCCCATTATCAGGATTTTGGAACTGATCAGTAGTGTCATCGTGACTACTATAAATTATTTGCATACCACGTCGCATTCTTGGATTCGTGGTGAACAAGACCAGCGCGAATGCAAATCACCTCATCCCCGCTCACTATCGACGATCCCTCTAGAACGACTCCCCATAGTTCCGTACGCATCGCCTCCGTGTTCGTGCAACACGTCAACTCCGCCAAGCCTAAGTGCTTCTCGGTCTTCTTCATATACTGTCGAGGAATTACGCACGCCCAGACCTGCGTCAGTACAACCATCGCAAGGGAATTACCCCCACTTACAGAATGTCAACTCTTCGAGCGTGCGACCCGACGTTTCCGGAAACATGACGTAGACGAAGGCGACCTGGAATGCGTCCCACAGACAGTACCTGTCGTTTCAAGTTTACGTCCGCTCGTGTCCACATGAGTGTCCAAGGTTGAGACTTACACGATGTACCATCTCCATCCTATCCCACTGGCTTCAGAAGCCACGAATAGCTATGTGGCATAAATGGACGTACCTAAGGCGTTGATCCCGATGGGATTGATGAACTGAGCAGAGAACATCCCGCCACGAAACCACCATTGGTACCATGCGATACCGCTAGCTCGAAGGTCAAAGGGGAAGATCTCTGGCACGAAGCCTATCCACGTTTGAGTCCCTGTTCGTCCTACGATAACTGATTGAATATTTGTCGCAATACTTACTGTAGTCCAAGGAGCCAAAGCCCAGATTGTAAGCTGGACTATGCAAAAAGATAAGACTATAGAATATGTAGTGAGCGTGGCATTAAATCAGCACTTGATACTCACGCTAGCACCACTTGGGCGGACAGATTTCTCTGAGTGAGTGAATAGTCTGCACTGGCTACAGTCAAAGCAGAGAGTATAACTAAAATAGAGATGGTACACATCTGGACATGTCATAAAAACGACGTACAAGGGTAGTCCAAGACCGTTACTCACTAAATACATGGTACGCCGAGGATATAGAGGCGCGATCGACAGGATAACTGAACCATTGAGCAACTTCCAAGAGGTTT
Source organism: Leccinellum albellum (assembly GCA_038090015.1). Taxonomy (NCBI): domain Eukaryota; kingdom Fungi; phylum Basidiomycota; class Agaricomycetes; order Boletales; family Boletaceae; genus Leccinellum; species Leccinellum albellum. The sequence continues at coordinate 2,860 of JBBPLX010000122.1, forward strand.
TGGCCAGATTGACGATATTCTTCGTTTTATTATCGTGAATTCCAATATTGTCCAAGAGTGGGGGAAGGAAGTAGCTGTCAGCACAGTATGCGGGTAGTCCAACAGATGGTGATGAATTGCATGGCTCACGAAAGCAATCCAGAACCATTCCATGTGGAGCACAGACCAAGGAATGTTGTAATGATAATCCGCCTTTGCATTCCTGGTGTTGAAAACACCTCCTTTCTGTTCATCCGGGCAGCCCTGTGGTACGCTTCGAGCGCTTCCTCGATCTGAGCATACTCTGCCTTGACAAACTCCGAATTTTCATCTCCCTCTGCGTGATACTTCACAAGAATACCCAATGCCTCACTGCCCCTTCCCCTAGATATGAGCCAACGAGGAGACTCAGGGATAAACCAGATGAAGCAGACTTGAAGGAGTCCAGGTGCTATCTGCAGAAAAGATGGGATCCTCCATCCCCAATTACTGGTCATGGAAAAGGTCCCAAGGGTCACGGCAGCAGCAAGGATGGCACCTAGGGTAAGTTAGCCTAAAAACCGCTTGCAGTTGGGGGCGATCTCGATTTACCGATATAAACAGAAATATTGAAAACACCACCCACGACAACTCGTTCCTTGGGATGACAGAGTTCTGCATAGTTTAATGGATTAGCGAGATAAAATCACATCGACACACCTCCGATCAAAGCGGATGCAGCTACAACGCAGAATACAATGGAAAATCCAAGGATAAAACGAGCAGCGACGAACATTGTGACTGACCAATTTATGTCGTGAAAGAGAGGTTCGAGATATGTCATCAACTTACAATTCAGAGCAGATCCTTGAAGGATACCACCGATCACGGAGGTTATACTTCCAAGAAATATTGGGTAACGCCTGCCGAACTTATCTGTGACGAAGGGGGCGAACGGAATAGCAGCAATGCCACCCAAGGAATACATCGAAGCCATGAGACCCAATGACGTGGAACGAGGATGTTTATAGTCTATGATTCGAGTCAAACTACTATGGCATCAATCGTGGACACTCCCTCACATTCGAGCCAAGAGGGCACAGCTTGGAGACCGTTGATCATGGACGAGTCGTAACTATCTCTGCATGAGCAATTTACGTTTGAGCACAGAGATGTAACTACTTGCCCAGAGGTCATCTCGACTCCGATACAAGCCGGAAACATCAACAGATATAAGAGTCTAAGGTTGGGTTTTCTGTACCAGGGAACCTCGTCTTGCTGCGCAAACCGAGACACGATGGTGTCGTTATTATCTAGTGAAGGACGATTACCCCTCCGCGAGTTCATGTCTGAGATAGCCAAACACTGATATCAGTGTGGTTTGCCTGCGAAATCCTCGTTTATCTGGATACGCCGAAGCAAGTCGAACGAGAGGGCAGTGGATGACTGAGAAACGCGGAAGTTGAGCGCTGGTGGGCCATTTGACTCCGGCTGTAATACATACTATAATTACTATTAGTTCGAGACAGAAGCCCAAGACCGCCCTAAAAGGCAAATCTTGAGTTCTGGAAGACGATTAGATGGCATGTATGTATACAGATGCCCGTTATTTCCCAACTTATTGTCCACACTGGGCTTCAAGAGGTTGGTATGGATGTCACACTGTCTACTACGATCAATATTTTGCGTTGAAAAATTCGACAGCGGCAGGCATGCTTCACGTTCGCTGTTTCCGGGGCGCCCCGATCAGTGTGGATACCTTAACGTTGCTCAGGTTGTCGCGAGAACATTCGTTCGTCCAGCCGCAGAGTGTGCCACGCAAGTAAGACGTCCTTCCACGCCAGGAACCCACTTGGGGGGCTGGTACTATAGGAATAGCTTACATGAAATGATAAATGGTTGGGCTTTTCTGGTTAGGCTTACTCGAGTAACTGAAACGAGTGAACACCAGTAGCGGTGAGTCAACAAAGTCGTGTCTTACCTCCAGATATTTACTACGTGTTCGCGAAGCACTTGCTTATAACGAGAAGTCCGACCGTCCATGTACGAACTTAGGCCATCACTTCAGTGCGGTTACTATCTGACTATCAGGATCGCACGAAAACACGTTGGGATAGCGTTGGTGAAATATACATACGCAGTTTTTAGCTTGCGCAACTGGGTTCTTGTCGAGGTAGCACCGTTGCCCCGTTCGCTTGCAAAATATAAGGGCTTTAAGCACAACGAACCTCACCAGGATTTACTGGGTTCGGGTCCGAAAGCGCTGACATGCACGACTCGGCATCTGATGAGCAAAGTGATAGTCAGCGTGGTCAATATCTCGGTGGAAAGAAAGAACAGGTGGGAAAGCCTCATAGTGCTCGCTCCTTTGGAATCCAACAAAACCCAAACAAACGCCAAGTCTTAACCTCAACCACGATGTACGCCTTCCAGTCCCCCAACGAGAAAGGCGCCTACCGCATGCATCCACCCCGCAGTTCCCGCCCGGGGTTCAACCCGCGCCACTCCTCCATGCCATCTGAGTCCTCGCGCGCATACATTCAAGTACCATATCGCCGCACCCGCCGTCTGGCGATTCTAGTAGCTTGTCTCGCGTGCGGCGCGTTCGTATGCTTTGCGTGTGCATATTGGTTGTTTACAACGAGGTATGGTCATCTCTCCCCATCCGTGCGTGCACTCTCTCGCCCTTTTGGCGCTCATGCTGTCTCACACATAGTCAACGCGTCCCAGCGCGCCATATCTGATGCGGTGCCTCTCACCGCGCAGCCCCCGCCTTCGCCCCAAGACCCAGACTCATATCCGACCACATCCCACCACCTCGACATCACCCTCGACAACAGTCTTGACGAATCCCCCACACGTCTCGCAGCCCTCCGCGCTGACCCAACCGCGACCTACCTCGCTTACCTTCCCCACAGCGGCTTCCATAACCAGCGCATTGCGCTCGAAAATGCCCTTGTGCTCGCACGCCTGCTCAACCGTACCTTGCTCATCCCGCCAGCGCGTCTTGGCCCGAAAACACTGCGTTACGTCCGTTCGAGCACGCTCGCACGGATGATCAGTCTGAGCGATAAGCGAGAGGGGCTGGGCCATTGTGCATGGATCCTGCCGGACGTACCGAGGCCGGACGAGTGCATCGATTACATGGCGTATACGCTCGTCCCGTGGATGTGGTTGGTCGACTTGTGGAACGTCGTCGCCGAGGGGCAGGAGGAGAACGGGCATCACCACCACCATCGCCAGGCGCTCGTGCGCACATCTAATGGGACGGTAGCATGGATGGAAGAACGGCTAGGCATCTTCTCGAATGAGACGCGCCTGCTGCTTGATGCGGAACCGTACGAGTACCAGTTCGTAGACACGCCTGCACCCGCGCGAGAGGGCATCAAGTACGCCCGGATGATATCCATTGATGCCCTCGCTGCCGCACCGGAGCGGCTCATCCAAGTTGGGACGCTCTTTGGGTCGTCGCGGCTCCGGCTAAGGAAGGCGGAGAACCGGCGTCTAAGGGGGGAAGTGAGGCGACGGATGGTGATTGGGGATGGAAACGCAGCGCTGACGATAGCGGCGGAGAGAATCAGGGAAAGGATCGGAGGGTTATATGTCGCTGCACATGTCCGCGTGGGGGACGGTCGGTTTCATAAGGCAGCGCGGCAGAACGTGAGGGTCGCTTGGTGGAAATTGGTGCGGGACTTTGTGGGGTTGAATACACAGACAGTGTTAGAGCTGGAGAGGCAGGTTCTGCAGGGAATAGGTGAAATGATGGCAAACGAGGACGACAACGGTGACAATGAGGCCGACGATGAGGATGATGACGAATTTGTGGCAGTGGACGAGACGTTGGGGCCACCGGAGATGACGCCTGACACGGCCAGTCTGCGGGCACCCCACCCACAGCTCCCACCCCTTCCTGATGTTTTCTTCCCTAAGCTTTCGTGTCGTGGTCGGCTTCATATGGCGCCCGGCCTACGCAGCCTCAATGTTCCCCTATTCATTGCGACGGATGCACCAGATGGCCTAGACGATTCGCTGCTCGCGCCACTGATACGCACATTTCCATGTACATTTGATTTACGATCGTTCAAAACCGAGACGGCGCACCTGGAGGTGCTGCGTAACGGTTATGACGGGGTGCCGTTAGCGGGATACCTGGCACCGATCGTGGATGCGCTGGTGATGGGCAAGGCGTGGGCGGTGGTGGGGACGGAGGGGAGTACATTCAGTCGATATATAGAGGACGTGTTGTGGAGGGTGTCGCATGGATGGGAGATCGTGCAGAGGGGCTGAGATTGTCGTCAGTAGTAACGGGAGTAGCGCCAGGATGAATTTTTTTACTATTTAAGGACCATACGAGGTCGAATAAACACTGGAATGGAACGCTCCTCCCCCTCTTTGACCACACCCGCGGACTCGGGCAACTCGACGGCCTTTCAAAGGTGGCTGAAAAAGGCTGCGATATTGACTGGCGTTGGGATCACTCCCGAAGAACGACAGCGTGGCTTCGAGGATGAGCAGCACGTTCGATGCGAGAAATGGAAGACCGAGTTGATGAATTACAGTCCGTCTTTCTCGTTGTCTCTTCATGTTTCTCATATTCAAAAACTCTTTTTATCCTTGCTTGCTTTGCGAATTCGTGACACCCGACAGGTCCGTCTGTAGTGTTCATGCTCAAGCATCTGCGGTTGTCCGGGTGCAACGTGCCACCCGAGAACATCATGTGTGCTCCTTGCGATCTGACGCGCTCAGGAGGGTTTCATCCGGCGGGTGCGATTGTGTTGTGCCAGAACCATCCGGTCAGCAAGCGGCAGATGGAGGACACACTAACACACGAGCTCGTGCACATGTATGACCACTGCAAGTTTAACGTCGACTGGCACAACTTGAGGCACCACGCCTGCAGTGAAGTGCGTTCTAACTCGAAATGGGCGTTGTTGTTCCACTGACTCACGTTTGCGCACCTCACAAGATTCGCGCCAACAGTCTCAGCGGGGACTGCAGGTACATGCGTGAACTCGGCCGGGGCCACGTGTCGTTCACTAAGCAGCACCAGGTCGGGCTCGCTCTTTCTCCCATGTTGCTATATCCGTCATTGAGGGGCCTCCTTTTTATGATACTCTCGCGGGTGGGTTACACAGGCGTGTGTACGTCGGAGGGCGATACTGTCCGTTCGTGCGAACCCGCAGTGCCCGGACGAGGCGACAGCTGCGCGTGCGGTGAATGAGGTTTGGGAGAGCTGTTTCAATGATACTCGGCCGTTTGATGAGGTGGGTTCTAATTGATCGGAACTATGACATTTTTGCGTGTGACGCCGGATAACGTCTCCTCCCACACAGATCTATTAGGCCGTTTTGTATTATCGGTTGAGGAAGACGCGCCATCAGGCAAAATTGCGTCAACGTCGGAGGGCTCATCTCCAGGGACAGGGTGGACATGTTCGAAGCGTTCTTGTTTATGTACGAGAGCTACGTAGAACTGTTGTCGGATCAGGGGAGGCAAGCCCGTGATGTGTGATGTGTGCCATAAACGGCGTGGGAATTTCAAGTTTATGTTCAGACCCGCAAATAAAAAGCGTTGAACCCGCTCTCATCTTCTTTTCCTCCAACTCTCTCGCCGTACATTCTCTCCCTCTCTCCCTAATTTTCTTAGAGTTCATCATGTTCGCCAAGCTCAGGTACGTTGCTTTCGTTTGCTGCTTGGTTACTCATGTTGTACTCACCTTCACCGTGGTTGACCAGCGCCCTCCTCCTCGCCCTCCCTCTTGTTTCCGCCCTCACCATTAACAGCCCCATGAATCCAACGAGCGCTGGCACTATCACGATCACCTGGACGGCCGTTACAACGGACCCCCCCTACTTCTCCATTGAGCTCGTGAACGCGGACTTCCACAACACGTATGCTATCGCCAACAATGTACAGACTGCCACTGGCGAGCTCACTCTCCAGCTTCCTGAGGTCCCTGTCGAGTATGTTGGAATCTATTTTCAGTGTCGTAGTCGCGTTGGTTAACCAAATAAAAAACAGAGGCGGTTACAGTCTGCAGGCCATCGCTGTCAAGTACAGTTTTCATTGTCTAGTTTTTTGGATTTGACGCTGATGTGGTTGCCATTCCCTTAGTAACGTGAACCAGATCTTGTCCCAGACTGGCACGTTCGACATTACGTCGCCTAGCTCGAGCTCTGGTTCTTCTACCCTCACCACTCCTTCCACTAGTGCTACCAGCTCGACGTGAGTGTTTGTTGTTGTGGGATGAATGCGTTATTGATGGTTGTTTTAGTCCGTCCGTCAGCCTTTCCACCACTCCGACTTTGTCGACCCCCACTTCATCGTTCACGCCCCTCAGCTCTTCGACATCCTCCACCTCATCTTCCCCTAGCCCCTCGACCTTCTCGTCTGGTGCTGCCGCCTTCAAGTTGGCTGGTGTTGCTCCTGCTGGGGCCGCTGTTCTCGCGGTTGTTGCTGGTGCTGCCATGGTCTTCTAAACGCCCCGGCTAAGTCCAAAAAGTCTGGAAACACGCTCTTTTTGGACTGAGACTGGACTCTAGGATAGGGTTTAATCTCGTATACCATTTTTACTTGGTTTACTGCGTTTATTGCCATTTGACATTGGGGTGATAACCTATACTTGCGCACGTATTTGGCAAATGGACCTTGTTTACTCTATTCCGGACCTTTGAACTGCGTGTGTTGCTTGCGTCTCTTTCCAAGACATCAATTCTGGTATGGGATTATGACTCTGGCGCGAGACTTTTCTTTTTCTTTATTACTATCACTCGTGCTCGCTCCCGCTTTGTGCACAATGTCTTCTTGAATCCGTAAATATTCTAGATACATATCATTGTTAATGACTGCTGTGTTTGGACTTAGCACGTGAAGCGTAGTGGGTTGTCGACTCGTAGGATAGAACATGCGAGTACATGGTGTCATGTATCAATCGTGTGTGCCTGACTTGGGAGAGATCAGTGCGTCGCAGTCGAGCCGATGACGTGTAACATGATGTTGCGCCGTTGCCAGGTCGACCGGGTGAGAGTAAGGAAGTGGTGCGCATCGTGTCGGTGGGAGAGGGGGGTAGGGGGGATGAGGTAGTTACAGTGGGACAAGGTGAAAGGGGTGGCTGGGAGAACCGGGGTAGGTATAGTAGGCGCCACCGTTGTCAATGCGTTCACGTTGAGGTCAGCGAGCCATAGTGATGATTGAGCGGGCCAAGGCTCCAAGCGTGTAATAGCGCATAGGAAATATGAGCATGCTTGACGATGCCATTAAAAAGAGAAGAAAAGGTGACGTGCTATATGTATATGACAATGATGGAGCCCAATCGACGGTGGCAACTAATGACTGGAAAAAAAAAATTAGTACATTATTCATAGTATGTCGCTCAACTCTACACGTGATCGCCTAAAAGTAATGAAAGGAAATATTCACAAACGAAATATTCGGCTGCAAGTGTGTAGACAATACGGACTTGTTGTTTGGGAGAGACTGAGAAGATGAGTGTATGAGTATGATGCCATGAGGGAAAGGTCTTGACTCGAGGTGGGGCGCCGCTACCCGAAAACACGTTGAGGTGCCGGTAGGCAAGGTCGATGAGGGTTGAGCGGCCCCAAGGCTTGAAGCATGCCACATGACTCGACATAGGCTGAGGGAGAAAAGGAGGCCGACGAGGCGTCCTACATGTCAAATAGGGACGCCGATCGGCGATGGTACATAACCAAGCAACTGAAAGAAGGTAAAATGAATGGTCGCACTGTGCTGTTGAACGCGGACGCGAGTGCTTGCTTCTAGCGCCCTCGCCTAAAATCAATGAATATCCAAGGTTTTCATGGTATGCTTGATGGTGCGCATGCGGTGACCTTCGCTTGGACGAGCCCCGAGTCGAATAGCGTGCGTGTGGGTCACTGACTCCGACCGAAGAGAAGACGTTGTCATAGATCCGACTCCCGAGGGGTGGCGCACCAGTTGGTAACATGCGTCCCAAACGTTTCCGCGACTCGTGGTCGTGGTGGCCACCGTAACAGCATAGCAAGGCGCCACTAACCGTCAACAAGCATATGTTCAGGTGGATGGGCCCTTCAAGTTGTATAGGGCATGCCACATGCAATAACAGAAGATAACGGGATTGTGTGACACCCGACACCACAAGTTAGCCACGGCGATGGGTAGAAAGGGAAAGGATTAAGGGAGAACTAAAGTCACCGCAGCTCAACATGGAAGCTAGATCCAAGACTCTAGCAGGCGCTGAGTCGCACACTGGTGTGGCGTTTCCAGCGTAATGTTGGTTTAGCGAGTCTTCCGATCAAAGGAATGACATGGTTACTGTGCCATATGGATGGATGCAGCTCAGGCGATAATGCTACGATGGGACCCGAAGTGCGGTCCCACCAAGTCCTTTTTGATTATTCGAGAAGTGGACGGTATGCCAGTAATGGAGGACGCGAGACTGCTAACTGGGGGATCGGGCTTGAGTCTTGTTCGATGTCTTGAAGCTCACAACGTAGAGTCATAGTAGTATGTTTGCTGTGTATATCAGTGACTTGCCGTTTTTGGGAGGCGAGATTCGACCATCCTGAATGATGAACTGAGCGCAAGCATGCGCGAGGACAGAGAAATGAGAATGAACAGACGAGAATGCTAGCAACGGATAGAAACGTATCGACGAAAGATGAATTGGGGGTGAGGACCGAGAAATGACAACGACAACAAACAAATGAGGGTGAAATGTAAATCCTTGGGCTACAGCACAAACCTTTTCTACAGGATGATGATCGACGAAATCCAAGTAATGAAAGGGAGTCGTGACAGTGTAACAAATGGGTCGAATAGTCAACCATACAGACTTAAGATGGTTCTGGATTATGCTTGGCACCTGCATTGAATCGGCACGATTGAATATTGTATCTGAATTGATAAAAAAATTCACTATGTAGTGGAACACGGCAACCACTTACGAGGTAGACGAAATAATCGACTCAGATGAGCGGGATGCCTAGGAAGCCATGCGATCTTCTTTTTCGAGGCCCAAAAGCCTTCCCGTTCTCCCCCACCCGGCTCTACACTTCCACTTCCCCCAAGCTGTGCACCTTCCATACGCTCCACAACGATAGCGTCATCTGTTTGCCCTGTTGTTATCCTGAAACCTCTGATAAAGACCGTTTGGTTCTCAAGCGTGTCGTCCCTGGAACACGACTGATAGTCCAGGTCGAAGGCAGCGCTCCATGTGTATGCAGTAGCACTAGGATCTTTATCGTCAGATTTTTTGATAGTGATAATATCTTTACTGGCACGCGAACGTCCGTGGAAGGATCCCAAAGTCCACGAGCTCGTTTTACAGACGCCAGTAACCAGGTAGAGGGAGTCCTGTTTAGCGTAACGACACCAGTCGAGTCCATGTTTTTTAGTGAGGTCGTGAAGCTCGTCCAATTTCTGTTGATCCTGGAGCTCCTGCAGTTTTGCACCTAACGGGAGGATGAGTACAGCGCCCGCATTGGATGTCACGCTGAATTTGTAGTCATCACTGCAGATGACATAAATTAGAATTTAATATGCTTAGACTGAGATACAGCTACCTCGACTGGCTTATGTCTCGCTCAACACCAGTCATGAGTACATTTTCGGTTTCGGGAATAGGGGAAGTTTGTATCAGGTCCTCGACTGGTGGAATACGCTGGAATGGAGGAAATCCAGGTGGTGGGTCACTGTGACAAACGTTCCATAGAACTACAAACTGGCCATCCTCGTTGACGTGACCAACATCCCCAATCCAAGCGCCCATTTGGTCCTCCTCGCTGGGGTTGGGAGAACGCAGAGGGTACCCTAGACTCTGTTTCAGGTTAGCCGCGTATACGTCTTGTTTGGTGTTCTTCAGTGACATCTATAGGGTGAATCGAGTGGTTGTTTGTGGCCGAACAGTGGTGAAAGCAGGGGGATGGGGGTTTTGAGGACGTGCGTCTGCAGGCTGGCCAGTCGGGGTTTGAACAAGGTGCGATCGTTATGTACACCGGCGCTAAGCCTCGGCGGGGATTCCGTGGTGAACGGCTGCATTAGCTGCCAAGTCGCGCTCGATGCGATGCGGTCAGGCATTCCAAGCTTCAAGCTTCAGGCCCGGATTGCACTCTTTTTTCAACTACTGGTGGTACCACTAGATCTTATTCTTGACCCTGACGTGGCAAGCAGACTGCGACTTGAGGTGATCACTAGTACTGATCTGCCAAACGCGCGCCACCCACTGGGGCCACTACAAGACAGCAAGTCCGAGGAAAAAGGAGTAAAATTGAGTTTATCCTCCCGCTTGCGGCACCACCTTCTGTCTGCATGCCCATTCTTGTTCCCTTTATCGTTGTGCAAGGTACGCGCTTCATAATAGGCTGGAATCAAGTCAATCAACGCGCCGATCCACACTAAGTGCGTATAATTGCGGTCACGATCTCGCACGCGAATCCTATCCAATACAACAATCCTTCCCGTGTTCCATTCACACTCGTCTCCGTCCCTCGGAGCGGACATAGGAGGGTGGCACAGTCACTCAACTATGCGAATGTGATGCGCACATGCGATAGCGGAGAAACATGTGACCGAACTTAGCAGAAGACCTTGCTGAGGTGTAGAGAGCAGATGTATATGCGAGTCGGGGATGATATAAAAAGTACATGGTTTGAACGTTGTCCGAAAAAAATGGGTGGGACACATCCTCGTGCTTCCGTCGTTCGTGTACTCCATACCTCCCACACGCGGTCCGTCCGCAGGCGAATAGACTACTTCAACTTCTTCTTGCTGTCCTCACGTTGCGTCAGGGTGCGATCACCAAAAAGGGAGCGACGATGACACTCACGGACGGAGCTGTGAAGAGTGACCGCAACCACGTTTGCGGCAATTGGTCGCACGCGGCGGGAGACGAGCATAGCACTTGCGGCAGATTTGCTTGTCACAGTTGTACTTCGATGCCAGGACTTTAAGTGAGGGCTCGATGATACCGCCGCGGAGACTAGACGAGCGCTCAACGTGAATTACATGCAAACCTCCGAGGGATGACGTACCGGAGGACAAGATGAAGAGTGGATTCTTTTTGGATGTTGTAGTCGCTGAGGGTGCGACCGTCCTCAAGTTGTTTGCCAGCAAAGATAAGACGCTGTTGATCCGGGGGGATGCTGTATGTAGACGATTATAATTATTGGGGTCGCTAGTAAAGTGAGATGTATGTTTACCCTTCCTTGTCCTGGATTTTTGCCTTGACGTTGTCGATGGTGTCGGAGGACTCAACCTCGAGGGTGATCGTCTTCCCCGTCAGGGTTTTGACGAAAATCTGCATGTTGTCAGCGTCGATGTATAACTTTCGTTGCAAGATGGGAATCTTTTGCGTGGTGCTGTATAGTTGTGGCTGACAGCTGACTCAGCACGGAGGCAAAGTTCTCAGGGCTGACCTGCCTCTTTTTCAAGCGACTCCGACGAAGTAAGTTTGTCTTTTTTTTTTGTTCACTGTGTGATGAGAGGATTTCTCAGCTCACTTCGATGGCTTGCTTAGCAGCCTATGAGAAAAATCCAATTCATTATTTATCTGATTTTTCTCGTTCTCCGACCCGTCTCATGTACTGAATCGTCCTTGTAGGCTACGCAGTTTATGGTTAACAGTTCTCCGGCGTGGGCCAACTCGGGTAAGTTTCTGCTTCTAGTCTCCTTAGTTCAGGATGCAGTTTATTGCAAACGTGATGTGCATGCACACTGAGCGTTGTTCCTTCGGGATCCATTCAAGTCTCTGACCTTCCTTTTCGCGTGCCTCCCGCATTTTCTGAGCTAACCGTTTTCGTTCCGCAGTCGATGTCATTTTCCAATCTACTCTACCGCTCATTCACAGTGTGAACCGTTGTACCCAACTAGCAAATACAATGCCACAGGTGAAACGCCACTACCTTTCAGAGGTCGGCGTTGATCCGGTCTTCTGCCCACTAGCCGCGTGAATTATGGTATTGACAAATACCTAGCAAGCGACCCCGAGTTTTAAGTTTTTTCTTCTCCGCGACGTCCGGTCTGCGCCGTTTGACATAATAACGAGTCGGCGTGCCGGCCAGATTTTACGCCAATGGATTAGCAAATAAAGTTGGCTTCTACTAGCGACAATGACTCTAATCTCCCCACTCGTGTGGCGGCCCTTCATGGAATCTGGCGCGTACGAAATTGGGGACCACACGTTCGTATCTCCAAACAGTATGTAATGTATTGCATTGTTAACTTATGCATTACGATAGACGGACACCCCCGTTGGAACAAAATTAATTTATGAGTTTTCTACCACAGGTTGTCGCCATTCCTTTTAGCCGTGACGTCGCAACCCTCTCTGAGGCGTCTCCTACCGTATCTGCCAGTGGTACTGCGCTTCTCTGACTGTCTCAGGCGTCTTACCTTCTGACCTTATGTCTGACTTTTACTTGGTCGACCCTCAGGGCTGGGAGCATGACATCCAGTCTGTGTGTTCATTCCGATGGCTTCAGGTGGTGGATGGATGGTACTAACCGTTCCGACTTCCTAGGTGTACTCGGCTTACATGGGCTACTTTCAGTTGCACGCCATCCCATGGTATATCACCCTTCTCACGTCGGCGCTGACGTTCTGCTAATATCATATTCTGACGACCCGTAGGTACGATCAGTCATGGGGCCAGTTCTTTGAGACGTTCCAACAGTTCCTCGCCTTTTCCTGGCCTGTGGTCACTGTCACAGACGCACGCACGGGCCGTGCCCACATCGTGACACGCATGAGCTCCATCACCGCTTTTGTCGGGATGATTAAGACAAGGCACGCAGTCTCGCTCGTCGGCATATCCCTTGATTAATGTTCCTGCCTCTCCTACAGGTTTGGAGTGACACTGCCCAAGGTAGATAACATATTACTCGTCAAGCCGCTCGAGACTTCTCAGCGCCGCGTGAGGCATGTCAACGAGTGGTCGGTGTACTTGAAGCTCCACGCGACGCTGCCCGCGGTCGCGCTTGCTGCGTTCAAGACGCGTGTCCGGGCCGGCGATCCAGCTGCCATCCGAGAGCTGTGGGCAACGCGCGACAAGACGTTCTTGGCTCTCGATTTCGAGTGCTTGTCCTCTGAGAAGAACGGGAACAGCAATAGCAGTAATAATGGCAAGTCTCCATCGGCGTACGTCACAGCCACCGAGTGGGGGTACGCAGTTATTCGGTCGAGCCATCTCGTGGCGTAAGTCCCTCCATCGCATTTGATCCCTGTGCCCCCTGTCATTCCTTTGATTCCTGTGCCTTTTTCCAAAAAATATAATGTGTATGTAAACATGGACGCTAACGAGAACATGCTTTTTAGGGCTGGTGCGTGGCCTCCTGTGCCAGACGAGAATTACCGGTACGTTACCCGTACCCTAAGTTATCCGCCCGTGTTTGTTGGGCGTGTTTTTCCTTGGCGCTGACTCGTCACGCGCGCTGTTGCCAACATAGCAAGGGCCACTACGTCGTCTCCGAACGCGCCTTGCCATCTGGTGGGAACGAGAGAGCGAAATCGCCGCAACCGGGCGTATCGTGGCAGGTACGTCTTATCTCGTTCCTTCATCTATGCCGAAAAGTGGATGAATCACTGATGCGCGCACGAACTCGTGTTTTTCATCTTGACCCTTTTGACTCGTGGTCGTGGGTGTCCGGGCTTGTTCGGCTGATCTAATGTGGGATAGTACGCAGTGCGTTCATGTTTTGCCACCCGATTGATGCCTTCCCGCTGACAAGTTGAACCGAAAAAACCGCATCGATCTCAACCGAAATGAAATGAATGTTCACCTAGTTTGGGGATAGTCAGGTCGTGTCTAAAGAAAAATTACCATGCATCGTCCGATGTGTCCTGAGGTAAGTCGTTGAACGTTCGTGTCATGGAGTGGATGGGCTGATGTCTCCACAGCAGTCTCCTCAGCCCCGACTCTGAATCGGTCGCCAACGATGTCGTGCTTGTTGGGCATGGGGTTCATACAGTTTTTCAGTATCTTGAGGAGATGAAGATCAGTGGGTTCCGTCTGTTCCTCTTCTCCGCAGTCTAGCTCACCAGGTGTTCGTTTCGTTTAACTACATATGCACCATCTGTGACGCCTTGCTCACTATCCCGAAAACGTTCATCATAATTACCCTACGCTAACTCCAAACTGCTACACTCCAAACGATGCATCGGCAAACCTCTCACCAAATCCTAATCCCAACTCAGAACTCCCATCCAACGTCCTCGTACTTGACGTCGCTTACCTTGAACGCGCGCTCTATAACACCGGCGAGCGCGGGCCGATGGTGAGCCGCAAGAGTGGTCTGGCGCGCATGCCCGAGTCGCTCCTCACGCTCGGGGGCGTTTTGCATGCTCTCGGGATCCCATTGCCATCAAGGGGATGTACACTACACAATGCGGGAAACGACGCGTTCATGACGCTCGTTGCGTTTCAGCGGATGGTCGATGCGAGGGGTGTGATGGGTGTTGGAGTTGAAGCCGCTGCAGCTGGCACTGGTGCGCGTGCGGGGACATGGCTGGGGACCAGAGCTGGTGTGAAGGGAGAGCGCGTGAACGGGGACGCTGATGCAAGTGGACGCGGACACGTCAGGCGCGCTGCGACCGTCGCTGCGCGATTCTTCCGTACTGGAAGCAACAAGGATATCCCGGCGCTGCCGCAAGCCCAAACCCAGACTCGGAATCAGAAGGGGCACGTGCGCCCGCAGCAGACCTGGGTCAGCGTTTCTGGGGCAGACGAGATGGGCATGATGGTGCACCCTCCGAGTTCGAAGCGGGCGTCTATGATGAGTGTGCGGACGACGGCGACGACTGCTACGATGATGACAACCAAGACAGCGGCGATGACCAAGTCTGCAGGGACGGCTAAGAACCTGAAGCCATCCAAAACTCTACTGCCTCGATTCCGTTGGGGAGAGACTGTTACGGACGAGAAAGTGAAAGAGGAGGAAAGCGAGAGGGAGAAGGAGAAGGATCGTACTCGAGGGTACGACAACGAGAAGGCAAGTACAAACGGGAGTGGGAGCGGAAGTGGGACGGGCAGTGCAGTTCACAACGGGGACAAGGGATGGTGGATACCGCCGTTATCGATGTCGGTGTCACCCCCGTCGTCACTCCGCGTTAACCGTGGACCCGGTAGTCACCAACATCAGTGGCGACAGAGTACCTTTGCCGAGATGCAGAAGCAGTGATGGGCGAGTCATGCGGTCTATTGTAGTGGCAATCGGTCATATGCTTTTTTGCTCTTACCATGTGACCTTCCCTTTTCAATTCATGGATGGATTATGTTTCAAGTTTTCTAGTTTCGGAGGCTCTTTTGGCTACATAAATTAGGACAGAATCTGAAATAATATACTTCATGTCTACCCTACATGTGAGGTCCTGGTGCACAGTCAAGGAATTAGTTAGGGCAATGATCTTGAGGAGGTTAATAGATATGAGGGAGGTTGAGAGTTCTTTTAATGATAGCCCATATGCTCACAATTGTGCTTCAATGTTGCCAGTGTTATAGTAGAGCTTTAAAATGCAAAGGAAGGTGGCTCTTGAGATTTAAAGAGTTAATACACTAGAGTTCTTGCAGGATGATAGTATTCCCTACTTATGATTCTGGTATCTTGAGAGTTGACCATCAATAATGTTATGCTGTGGTGCATGACTAAAGGACACTGGCAAGAAATTCTATCAGGTCTGTTATGATTAGGCCATTATATCATTGATATTTCCTTAGGCTGAGGCTAAAGTGTACACAAAATTATAAGTGTCTTCAAGCAAGACATTAAGGAACATGGCTTACAGAACCAAATATATATGAATGCATTGGATATCAATGTCCATTGAGAAAATATGAGTTATTGACCTGTGCAGTGTTTGAGCCTTTGGCCCAAACTATCCTAGTTTATCATGAAGGGCTTTATCCTAGTTTTGGGTGAAAAGCTATATGCTATTTTTTGTGTGAAGGACTTTATCCTTTTTGTGTGAGAGGCTGTATTTAGGCTTACACAACTTGAATATGCATATGATTGGCTGGAATTTGCAATATACATATACTGTACCATTTTGATTAATTCATCTATCATGCATCACACAGGGATTTGTCAAGATGAAATTTGTACTTGGTCATGGCCTAATATCAAATAGGTTTTCTGGGTGCCATCTGTCACATCCATAAAAGGTTTACAAAGTTGCCTAGAGCCTGCCAGTGTCATGTGTCATATTAAGGGTTGATGCTAAAAAACAGATCCAGATCATTTAGACACTGTGAAATGGTCCAAATTCTGCTATTAATGCACTACACTTTTCACACCATATTAAGACTTTCACCTCAGCCATTGATGAAATGGAGCTGATTATGAGATATCTCCATTGTCACATACTACAGCTGCTGGCATTGAATTAAAATTTTAGTTGGCCATGTTATATATCAATGTGTCATAGGAGCTGTCAAATCAATTGAAATGGTATGATATGTTATAGAAAATAAAATACAAAGTTCTCCTAGCAAGTGCTTGTACAGTAACAGTTATACTAAGTTTTCAAGATTTCAATCCCCAAGACAATTAACAGGCATTCAGATAAGACTAAATACAGTAAGAATGTAATATCTAGTGTCTCAAAATAGTAGGATTGGAAGGCCAGTTTGGAATTTTGTGACATATCATATAATTTACAATTTTAAGTTTTCTATATTAGTGATTTTGATATTTTCTAAGCAATATCATATAGATATGATATCTGTTACTAATCTGTATTTATATCTATATCTGTGCTCAGGTTTTGCCATCATTGTGATGTTCAGTGTCAATATTGTATTGTGGCATGCCATCATTCATACCAGTTGTCACATTGTAATCTCCAGAGTTGTTCATCATTATCATTACCATTCATCACCCTCACTCTCATTATTGTTGTTATAATGTTGGGGGATGCCTCAGATCTTACTCTCACTTGACAGATAGTAGGCTGATCTATATTCAAAGTGAAAAGTGCTAAGATAAGATGTAAGGATCACCCTAATGATAATCCTCACATTTATACTATACATATAACATAGATAATGTGTGTAATATATGAAATATGACTCAATTAAGATGTAGTTATTGTAGTAAATACAGAACCCTTATAGCTGTACCAGTCAGTATTGTGCCCTTATAGTATTGTTATTGTTGTTCCTCCCTGTCCTCCTTCTTGTCTCACTCTTAGTTTCCCTATTGTAGCACCTCTAAGTTATCATATTGTTATTGTATTGACATTGTTATGTTATTGGTGTTATTAACTTATTGGCATTGCCACATTGCATTACATTCATTATTGTTGTCATATCAGAGGGTGGAGGAATGCATTATTCTCATATCCTCATAATGACTGGAATGCTAATGAAGAACTCAGAGAGAGAGGTGAGTGTTACTATGTGAGTGAGTAAGTAGTGGGAATGCATGTTGTATTCATCATCATCATCATCCACCTTCCTCACCTACCATAGATAAGCTTGATCTATATCAGCAGAAATAAGTACCTACCACCCTATTATCTTTTATCAGATTATTATTAGAATCAGAAAATTTTGATGCTATAGTCATTATTT